>QAXK01003290.1:0-24213 GCA_004335735.1 Chlorella sp. KRBP | reverse complement strand
CGGCCTGCTTGGCGGTCAGGCCGTCGGAGATCATCACGCGGCAGAACGGGCAGCCGATGGCGATCCGCTCGGCGCCGGTGGCCAGCGCCTCGTCGGTGCGGTTGGTGTTGATGCGCGTGCCGAGCTTCTCCTCCATCCACATGCGGGCGCCGCCGGCGCCGCAGCAGAAGGAGGTCTCGCCGGAGCGCGGCATCTCGCGCAGCTCGACCCCGGGCAGCGCGCCGATGAGCTCGCGCGGCGGCGCGTAGACACCGTTGTGCCGGCCGAGGTAGCAGGGGTCGTGGTACGTGACCGACGGCGCGGTGGACGCGACGTTCTTCGCCGACGACATCCCCGGCGCCTCGTCCGGGCGCGCCACGGGCGTCAGCTTCTTCTCCCGGACCAGCCGGTTGAGCAGCTGGGTGTGGTGCACGACCTCGTAGGTGCCGCCGAGCTGCGGGTACTCGTTCTTGATGGTGTTGAAGCAGTGCGCGCAGGTGACGACGATCTTCGTGACGCCGAACTCGCCGAAGGTCTCGACGTTCTGCGCCGCCAGGGTCTGGAAGAGCAGCTCGTTGCCGGCGCGGCGGGCGGAGTCGCCGGTGCACGTCTCGCCGTCACCGAGGACCGCGAACGAGACCCCGGCCGTGTCGAGCAGCTCGGCGACGGCGCGGGAGGTCTTCTTGGCGCGGTCCTCGTAGGCGCCGGCGCAGCCGACCCAGAAGAGCCACTCCACGTCGGAGGCCTGCTCGACGTCCTGCCCGAGCACCTTGACGTCGAAGGGCAGGTCCTTGGCCCAGTCGAGGCGGGCGCGGGCACCCGTCCCCCACGGGTTGCCCTTGCCCTCGAGGTTCTTGAACAGGCCGCCGAGCTCCTGGGGGAAGGCCGACTCGATGAGCGTCGCGTACCGGCGCATGTCGATGATGTGGTCGACGTGCTCGATGTCGACGGGGCACTGCTCGACGCAGGCGCCGCAGGTGGTGCACGACCACAGGACGTCCTGGTCGATGACGGCGTCCGGGCCGTGCGGGTTGTACGCCGTCAGCGGCGCCGCGGCGTCGTAGCCCGTCGACCCGACGAGGGCCATCGAGGTCCAGTCGACGACGTCGACCGACCCGGCCGGCTCGATGCCGTCGGTCGGCACGGTCTGCGCGGCGGCGGTGACCGACGCCATCGCCTTCTCGGAGTCGCCCTCGGCCTCGGACAGCGCCCGCAGGTACGGCGCCTTGGCGTCCGCGTGGTCGCGCAGCGTCATCATCAGGAGCTTGGGGGACAGCGGCTTCTCGGTGTTCCACGCGGGACACTGCGACTGGCAGCGGCCGCACTCGGTGCAGGTCGAGAAGTCGAGCAGGCCCTTCCACGTGAAGTCCTCGACCTTGCCGACGCCGAGGACGTCGCCCTCCTCCATCTCCTCCATCGCCTCGAGGTCGAAGGGCTTGCCGCCCACCGTCATCGGCTTGGCGGCACCGAGTGCGGTGCGACCCGAGGACTCGCGCTTGAACCAGATGTTCGGGAACGCGAGGAAGCGGTGCCAGGCGACGCCCATCGTCGGCTGCAGGGCGATGGTGATCATCCAGGCGAAGGAGATGAGGATCTTGACGGTCGCGACGACCTGCACCCAGGCGGCCAGGCCCGCCGGCGACGTGCCCGACCACAGGTCGGCCATCCACCCGGTGAGCGGGAAGTGGGCCACGAGCGAGACGTCCGGCTCGAAGCGCTGCACCATCGCGGCCTCGAGGCCGCGCAGCAGGACGATGCAGATCGTCACGAAGAGGATGGTCAGCTCGACGTAGTACGCCTGCCAGAACGTCGACCCGAAGAAGCGCGAGTACCGGCCGCCCTCGCCGGCGGCCCGCCGCGGGTGGTTCTTCTGGCGGATCGCCATCAGCACGAGGATGCCGACGAGCCCGCCCCACGCGAAGACCTCGACGAGCCACTCGAACGGCGCGAAGTGGCCGATGAGGGGGAGCCGGTAGTCCGGCTGCACGAGCTGGAAGAACGCGTTGACCAGCGTCGTGAAGAGGATGATGAACGCCAGCGCGGTGAACCAGTGCGCCGCCGCGACGACCTTCAGCCGTGACATCCGCGTGTGGCCGAGGAACTCCTTGGCGAGCGTCCACGTCCGCGCCACGGGGGCGTCGGTGCGCGAGGCATCGGCCTGGCCGAAGCGGTAGAGCGTGACGAACCGCCCCACCTGCCGGAAGAGCAGCGCCCACCCGATGGTCGGCACGACGAGGCAGAGCACGATGGCGACGACCTGGAGGGCGGTCACACCGCCGAAGCGGTCGTCGAACGACGGGAGGACGTCGCTGGCCAGGGCGGGTGCGAGGGCAGCAGGCATGCGGTGCAGCCTACTGCCCGGTAAGCGAGCGCTCACCGGTCTGTGACGACCGTCAACAGGGCCCGGGACACCACGGAACGCCACGGAACGCCCCGGATCGCTCCAGGGTCTGGACGAGTCGCGGTGACTGCGGTGTCCTTCTGCACACAGGTCGTTCGTCTCCAGGGTGAGGCCGGACACCGGTGCGGCCCGTTCACCCGAGACCGAGGAGCCACCATGACGCAGTACGCCGCCATCATCTACAGCCGCGACGTCGACTGGACCCTGCCCGAGTACGCCGGCGAGATCGCCCAGTACGGGGAGTTCGCCCAGGCCGCCGCCGCGGTCATCCGCGGTGGTGCCGCGCTCTACCCCACCTCGACCGCCACCACCGTGCGCGTCGAGGCCAAGGGCGGGACGCCGCTGACCACCGACGGTCCCTACGCCGAGACCAAGGAGGCCCTCACCGGCTTCTACCTGCTCGAGTGCGCCGACCTCGACGAGGCCGTCAAGGTCGCGGCGACGATCCCCGGCGCCTGGGACGGCGCGGTCGAGGTGCGCCCCGTCATCGAGTTCCCGATGTGAGTGCCGTCGTCCCGGGGGCGGGTCCGGTGAGCCCGCCCGCCCCCGAGGACGCCCAGCGTGCCCTGGCCGACATCGTGCGGGTCGCCGGCCGCGACGTCCTCGCCACCCTCGCCCGCTGGACCGGCAACCTCGCGCTCGCCGAGGACGCCGTCCAGGACGCCAGCGTGCGCGCGCTGCAGACCTGGCCGCGCGACGGCATCCCGGACAACCCGGTGGCCTGGCTGCGCACGACCGCCCGGCGGTGCGCCGTCGACCAGATCCGCCGGGAGGCCGCCCGGGGCCCCAAGGAGCTGCTCGCGGTCGGCCCCGCGGCGGACGTCGTGCTCGCCGAGGTGGACCCGGAGCCCGAGGTGGTGGAGGACGACCTGCTGCGGCTGGTGTTCACGTGCTGCCACCCGAGCCTCGCCCCCGGGACGCGCGTCGCCCTGGCACTGCGCACGTTGTGCGGCCTCGGGACCGAGGAGGTCGCCCGCGCCCTCCTCGTCTCCGAGCCGGCGATGGCCAAGCGCCTCACCCGCGCCCGGCAGAAGATCCGGGTGGCCGGCATCCCCTACCGGGTGCCTTCGGAGGACGAGCTGCCCGAGCGCTGGGACACCGTCCTCGCGACGACCTACCTGATGTTCAACGAGGGGTACGCCGCGACCGCCGGCTCGGAGCTGACGCGCCCGGCGCTGGTGGCCGAGGCGCTGCGCCTCACCCGGCTGCTGCACCGGCTGCGCCCGGGCGACCCCGGGGCGACCGGCCTGCTCGCGCTGATCCTGCTCCAGGACTCCCGCCGGGCCGCACGCACCGATGCGGCGGGAGCCGCCGTGCTCCTCGCCGACCAGGACCGCTCGCGGTGGGACCACGCCGCCATCGCCGAGGCCGTGCCCCTCGTGGGGGAGGGGCTGCGCCTGTCGCCGGGCCACCCCGACCCGTACGTCGTCCAGGCCGCCATCGCCGCCTGCCACGCCCTCGCGCCGTCGTGGGAGGACACCGACTGGGGGGCCATCGAGTCGTGGTACGAGGTGCTCCTGCGGGTCGACGACGGACCCGTGGTGCGGCTCAACCATGCCGTCGCCGTCGCGGAGGCACGGGGCCCGCAGGGCGGGCTGGACCTCGTCGACGCGATCGACGGGTTGCGCGACTACCCGCTCTGGCACGCGACCCGCGCCGCCCTGTTGCGTCGGCTCGACCGGCCGGGCGAGGCGGCGGCGGCCGAGGAGGAGGCGCGCCGCCTCCCGCTCAACGCGGTGCAGCGGGACCTGCTCGACCGCTGACGGGCGCACGCGAGGGGGTCGGACCGTTGTGCGCACGGATAACCGTCTGTTGGAATACACATAACGTGTCGGGGGTTGGCCCCGACAGCAGGACCGATGCAGCGCGCCGTCGCCCGTGGGCGGTCGGCGCACCCGACCGAAAGGCGACTCGATGCCCATCCTCGACGACGTGACCCAGGCCGTCGGCAACACCCCGCTCGTGCGGCTCAACCGGATCATCGACGGTGACGCCACGGTGGCGGCCAAGCTCGAGTTCTACAACCCGGCCAGCTCGGTCAAGGACCGCATCGGCGTCGCGATCATCGACGCCGCGGAGGCCTCCGGCCAGCTGAAGCCCGGCGGGACCATCGTCGAGGCCACCTCGGGCAACACCGGCATCGCGCTCGCGATGGTCGGCGCCGCGCGCGGCTACAAGGTCGTCCTCGCGATGCCGGAGTCGATGTCCAAGGAGCGCCGCGCCCTGCTGCGCGCGTACGGCGCCGAGCTGATCCTCACCGACCCCTCCACCGGCATGAAGGGTGCGGTCGCCAAGGCCGACGAGATCGTCGCCGAGCGCGAGGGCGCCGTCCTGGCCCGCCAGTTCGCCAACGCCGCGAACCCCGAGGTCCACCGGAAGACCACCGCCGAGGAGATCTGGAAGGACACCGACGGCGCCGTCGACATCGTCGTCGCGGGCATCGGCACCGGCGGCACCATCACCGGTGTCGGCCAGGTGCTCAAGGCCCGCAAGCCCGGCGTCCAGATCGTCGCCGTCGAGCCGGAGGAGTCCCCGATCCTCAACGGCGGCACCCCCGGCCCGCACAAGATCCAGGGCATCGGCGCCAACTTCGTCCCGGAGATCCTCGACACCGAGGTCTACGACGAGGTCATCGACGTCAACGCCCAGACCTCGGTCGAGTGGGCCCGCCGCGCCGCCACCGAGGAGGGCCTGCTCGTCGGCATCTCCTCCGGTGCCGCGCTCGCCGCCGCCAACCAGGTCGCCTCCCGACCGGAGAACGCCGGCAAGACGATCGTCGTCATCATCCCGAGCTTCGGCGAGCGCTACCTCTCGACGATCCTCTTCGAGGGCCTCGTCGACTGACATGTCCCTCATCCGGCAGGCGCGCGCCGCGGTCCGCGAGGACCTCGATGCCGCGATGCGCCGCGACCCGGCCGCCGAGTCGCGGGCCGACGTCGCGTTCAACTCGCCCGGGCTGCACGCGATCTGGTCCTACCGGATCGCGCACCGCCTGTGGGACAAGGGGCCCCAGTGGCGCCCGGCCGCCCGTCTGCTGTCCACGCTGACCCGGGCCGTCACCGGGGTGGAGATCCACCCGGGTGCACGGATCGGGCGGCGATTCTTCATCGACCACGGGATGGGTGTCGTCATCGGCGCCACCGCGGTCGTCGGTGACGACGTGATGCTCTACCACGGCGTCACCCTCGGTGGCCGGTCCCTGCAGCGCGGCGTCAAGCGCCACCCCACCCTCGGCGACCGCGTGACGGTCGGCGCCGGCGCGCGCGTCCTCGGCGACCTCGACATCGGCGACGACGTGCAGATCGGCGCCAACTCGGTCGTCGTCAAGGACGTCCCGGCGGGAGCCGTCGCCACGGGCATCCCGGCGACCGTCCGCTTCCCGCGGACTCCGCTCGAGGACCCCTACGACGCGCTGTTCGCCGAGCCGGCCATCTTCATCTGACCGGAGAGCGGGGCGCTGACCAGTCCGCCCCGTAGAGGCAGAACGCTTCTGCCCCAGGATGTTCGGCGATGACGGCGGCCAGAGCGGTGGCGGCGTCGGCGCCGCCGGCGAGCAGCCGGTGGTAGGCGACCATCGCCTCGCTCGCCACGGCGTCGCGCACCGGCGAGACGGCCGCGACCACGCTGCGGGCGCCCAGACCGAGGAGCGCAGCCGTCAGCCCCAGGGGCTCGTCGCCCGCCCGCACCCGTGAGCGGCCGACGTCGCAGGCGGACAGCACCGCGTGGTCGACGAGGAGCGGCGCCGGCAGCTCGTGGGCGAACACGGGCCCGTCGGCCATCCGCAGCGACGAGAACAGCGGCGACTGGTGCTCGTGGCGGCCGTGCGCGGCGAGGTGCAGCACGCGCGCGTTCCGGACCCCGTCGACGACCTCCCGCGCCGTGCCCAGCAGACCCGCCCCGTCCGAGCCGGGCAGCGCGCCGGCCCAGACCGCACGGACCGCGGCGACCTCACCCGGTGCGCGGGGCAGTCCGGGACCGGCCAGGGCGACGAGGTCACCGGCCGAGGCCGGTCGCTCGCCCACCCGCAGCCACCGCGTCGCGGACGGGACGACCGTCACCGGCAGCCCGCGGAGCCCGGGCAGGGCGCCCCACGGCAGGGACGCGGTGCTCGGGGCGGGGATGACGACGACGCGTGTCGCCACCCCGACGAGGTCCTCCAGCCGCAGGACGCCGGCCATGCGGGTGAGGGAGTCGGTCCAGGCCGACTCGACGACCGCGGCCAGCGGGTGGCCGTCGGGCGCGGTGGCCCTGGCGCGCTGGTCGGCGGCGAGGGTCGAGGCCAGCTCCGCGACCCGCGCGGACGGCCCGAGGTCGAGCAGCCGCTGCTCCCCCTGCCCGAGCCGGACGACGTGCATCTGCTCCCCGTGGGTGAAGAACGAGAGCACCACCTGCCCCGGGTCGCCGGCGGGTCGGCCGGCGACCTCGGCGCTCGTCACGGCAGAGGTCGCCTGCCGGTTCCCGCCGGCGCCCTTGCGCGCCCAGGTGCGGTCGGCCACCAGCCGGTGGAGGGACGCCTCCTCCTCCCGCAGGGGGTGCCCGTCCGGGACCTCGCCCAGGTCGATGAGGTAGCGCGTCCGCCGCAGCCGCGCGATGAGCGTCGTGACCTCCGCGTCGGGATCCGGGACGGCCAGCCGGGCGCGCTGCGAGGCGGCCCGCCACCGCTCGACGGCGTCGAAGACCTCCGCCGGCCGGCCGGTGCGCAGGGACAACCCGACGTCGAGGTCGCGGATCGCCCGCCCGTGCAGGGCCAGGGCCGCCCGCACGTCGAGGCTGGTCGCGCTGCTCTGGTGCCGGGCGAGCAGGTCGGCCGCGTCGCGCAGCACCCGGCGGGCCTGCGGGGTGCGCCCTTCCCCGACGAGGGTGCGGGCCCGCAGCGCGCGCTCGTGGAGCACGACACCCACCGGCTGGCGCGGACCGTGCGCGAGCCGGTCCAGCGCCTGCCGCGCGCGGGGGAGGTCGCCCTGGGCGAGGGCCACCTCGGTCGTGAGCCGGGCGGCGAGCCGGGGCACCCGGCCGACGGGGCGCTCGTCACCCGCGAACTGCTCGAGCAGGCGCGCGACGGCGCCGAGGCGGACCCCACCCCGGACGTCGACGAGCGCCCGGACCAGCAGCGCCTCGTCCCGGCGGGAGCGGGCCTGGCGCGACGTGAACGCGCGAGCCGCCCGCCTCGCCTGGTCGCGTGCCTCCGCGAGGTCGTCGCGCGCGAGGGCGCAGAGCGCGAGGTCGAGGTGCACGTCGCCGCGGTCGATGGCCAGCCGCGCCGAGACGCTCGCCTCGAGGGCGGTCCGCAGCGCCTCCTCCGCCCGGTCGATGAGGCCCGCGTCGGCCAGCACCCGGGCGCGGTCGAGCCGGGCGCGCGCCCGCCCGACGGAGACCGGCATCCGGTCGGCCTCCTCCATGAGGGCCACCGCGGCCGGGAGGTCACCGGCCATCCACTCGAGGCAGCCGATGTTGTGCAGCGCCTTGAACCGCTGGATCGGCAGGTCGCTGCGGGTCGCCACCTCGACCGCCCGGCTCAGGGCCCGCCGCGCGCGGGGGAGGTCGAGCAGCGAGGTGTGCGCCAGGCCGCGGTTGAGCAAGGTGGTGGCGAGCTCGGCGTCGGTGAGCAGCGCGCGGTCGAGGGGGACCCGCTCGAGCGCGCTCGCGGCGTCGGCCCACTCGCCGCACCAGATCCGCACCGCACCCTCCTGGATGTCGCAGAGCGCGGCCAGCCGCGGGCTGCCGAGGTGCGCGGCCTCGGCCCGGGCCCGGTCGAGCTCCGCGAGCGCGGCGTCGCGACCGTCGAGCGCCAGGGTCGCGTAGGCGTGGGTGATGCGGGTCGCCGTCGCGGCGGTGGCGGCGGCCTCGGAGACGTCGTCGTCGAGCAGGCGCAGGGCGCGGCCGAGGGCCCGCTCGGCCGCGCGCGGACGACCGAGCATCAGGTCGCGGGCGGCCCGCGATCGCAGGCCCTCTGCCTCCTCGAGCCGACCGATGGGTGGATCCTCCTCAGACCTCGAACGTCGGGGTGATGACCGGGCGTGCGAGCGGGTCGACGGGACGGATGACGAAGTGCACCAACCCGCGTGCCACGCCCTCGACGGTGAACCGCCCGCGGTCGTCGGCGACGACCGACCGGGTCCGCGACCGCTCGCGGACCTCGACCTCGGCGTCCGGTGTGGTCAACCAGCCGCGGAGCGTGGCCGTCTCGGGGCCGGTCTGCTCGATGCTCACCATGGCGCTCAGGCCGTCGCTCGCGAAGGTGATCGAGGAGGCCCGGTCGTAGTCGGTCGCCCGCACCGAGCCCACGGTGTCGAGGTCGACGATGCGGGCCAGCTCGCCCTCGAGGGCGGCCACCGTCATGGAGAACTGCGCCTGGGCGGCCAGCCCCTCGGGCACGGGGTCGACGTCGTCGAGCATCCGGCGCAGGGCGAGCACGAGGGCGGCGTCGGTGTCGTCCAGCGGCTCGCCGGCGTAGGCGTCGAGGTCGGGTGTGGGGTTCATCGCGCGCCCTCCCAGGTCGGGTCGGTCGTGAGGGACAGGCGGAGCTTGCCGAGGCAGCGACCCCGGGTCGGGCCGATGCTGCCGACCGGCATCCCGAGGGCCTCGCTGACGGCCTGGTAGTCGGGACGGTCGCTGAAGGCGACGAGGCGCAGCAGCTGCTGGCAGCGTTCCGGGAGCTGGCGGAAGTGCTCCCACAGCCGGGAGTTCGTGTCGGTCATCAGGGCCAGGGCGTCCGGTCCCTCGGACTGGTCGGGGTGCGCGACGAGGTCGTCGGTGTCGGTGGCGACGTCCCGGCGCGACCTGCGCGACACCGCCCACGCCTCGCGCTTGGCGGTCGTGATGAGCCACTTGAGGACGCCCTGCGGCTCGGTGAGGTCCTCCGCGTGCTGGACCAGCCGGAGCCACGTCGTCTGGACGACGTCCTCGGCGAGGCTCTGGGTGAGCCCCTGGCCGCGGGCGACGTGCCACAGCAGCGGGGTGACGCGGTCGACGAGGTCCGGCATCGCCGTGGAGTCGCCCTCGAGGTGGCGGCGCATCGCCGCGCCGGCCAGCGCGCCGAGGCTCGGGGTCCCCTGGTCGGTGGTCACCGGGTGCTCCCCGAGGACCCGTCCTCGAAGGGGCGGTTGTCCGCGTGGTCCTCGAGGGCCTCGCGGACGGCGTCGGCGGCGGACTTGCTCTGGGCGCCGGGCCGGAGCCGGCACGCGACGTCGGCTGCGAAGGCCGGCGCCGCGAACGACGTGCCGCTCCAGACGCCGAACCCGCTCGAGAAGTCGTCGTCGTCGACCAGGCCCCGGGCGGGGACGGCGGCCGTCCCGTGGTCACGCAGGACCTGCTGGCGGGTGGCGGCGTTGAAGGTCGTCGGCATCGTGCTGACGACCGCCGTGCCGGGGCGGTAGGTGGTCACCCAGGTGCCGGTGTTCGAGTAGAGCGAGACCACCGAGCGGTCCGGGTTCTTCGCGCCGACGCTCGTCAGCACGCCCTCGCAGGGCTTGTGGGCCGTGAGCGCCGCCGGGTAGAACTCGACGTCGCTCGAGCTGTTGCCCGCCGCGGCGACGACGGCCACGCCCGCCGTGGCGAAGGCACGCAGCATCGCCGCGAGGGCCGGCTCGTGGTCGAAGCTCCCGGGCGTCTCGTGGTAGTAGCCCCACGAGATGCTCAGCACGCCGACCGGCTGCCAGCGCTCGTCGCTCGCGCCCGTGTCGGTGGTGCCCGGGTTGGACCGGGCATGGAGGTGGCGGGCCAGGAGCCGGCGGAGCGACTCGAGCACGAGGGCCTCGTCGGCGACGCCGTCACCGGCCATCACGCAGACCGGGAGGATCCGTGCCGACGGGCAGCGCTGCCGGACGACGCCCGCGATGAAGGTGCCGTGACCGGCGGCGGGGTCGAGGAAGCCGTTGACCGTGTCGCACGTGATGCCCGTGTTCTCGGGGTCGCTGTCCGCGGGGAGGTCGAGCCCGAGCGGGACCCCACCGAGCCCCACCGGGTTGCGCTCGACACCGAGGCCCTCACCCTTCTCGTCGAAGAACCACGGGTGCTCGCCGATGCCGGTGTCCAGGACCGCGACGACCGGCCCGTCGTAGCCGCTCGTGGACTCGGGCCGGGCGACGCTCAGCTGCACCGGGAACCGGCCGCTGGCCGACCCCGACGGCGACGGTGCGCCCACGTTGTTCCCGTAGCCGACGTTGTTCCCGTACCCGACGTTGTTGCCGTACCCGACGTTGTTGCCGTAGCCCACGTTGTTGCCGTAGCCGCACAGGGTGACGAGGTGGTTCAGGCCGATCCGGGCGGCCAGGTCGCGCTGGGCCTCGTCCTGGTCGGCGGCGAACGCGCGCACCCGCTGGAGGATCGACCACGCGTCCGGCGCCGGGACGGGGGCGGTCGGGTCGGCCGGGGTGAGGCGCACGGCGGTGCTCGCCGCCGCCTCGATCACGGCCAGCGCCTCGGCGTCGAGCCCGCTCTCGGGGGACTCCAGGGCGCGCAGGTGGGGGTCGCGGTAGCCGTCGTCTCCCTCGGCGTGCTTGGCCGCCCGTCCGGTGCGCAGGGGCGGCGACACGAAGTCGGCCGAGTACACGGGAGGTCCGTCGGTGCGCAGGCGCAGGTCCTCGAGGGCCCGGGTGATGAGGTCGAGGGCCCGCATCGCCTCACCGGGGTCGCGCGTCGTGAAGTCCTCGGACGGGCGGCGCAGGCGGTAGGGGAGTCCCGGCACGAGCAGCTGGTCGGCGACGTAGGCCGTCGGCTGCAGTGCGGCGGAGTCGTGCCCGTCGGCCGCCGGCTCGAGCACGCGGGCCCGGAAGCGCCGGAGCGCCGACCCGGGGATCTCGATGCTCGGCCACCTGCGGACGTCTGGGACGTTACCCATGGTCAGCCCTCCTGGGGGACAGGGACCGGGACCGAGGTTGGCGGGGCCCGTTCCAGCGTAGTGAAGGTCGACTTCGCTGAACAGGAGGTTCTCGGGGCGGCCCTGATACGCCGGGACGGGTCGGAGGAGGCCGCGGCGGGCGATGTATCAGGAGGGGACGGCCGCACTCCTCATCGCCGAGACCCAGGGGGCCACGAACCCCCCGGTCCGGTCGCGCAGGGCGTCCGGCCCGGGGCGGGGCCCAGGGTGTCGGTCGACGCCGCGTCCGGACCTGCGCCGCGCCGACCGACCGGTCCCGCGAGGGGCGCCGGTCACGTCGGGCCTGGCGCTCGCAGGGGAGCGCCGACGGGTGCTTCCAGAGGGCGCCCCCCGGCGTGGCCGGTGCCCCGGTGGGGTCGGGTCAGTCGGCGGACCCGGTGGGACGGGTCGCGGCGGCCCAGGCGTCGGTGTGCCCGGGCTCGGGGGTGGACGCGGCGCCGTTCCCCGACGACGGCCCGGGGTGGATCGCCTCGGAGGCTACCGTGCGGCCCTGGCGCAGGCTCGAGGCGGTGGCGCGGGCGGCGTCGGCCACCATGTCGGCGACGACCGGGGCCGCCTTCGTGCGCGCGACCTCCTTGGCGTTGGCCACCTGGTTCTGCACCGGCTGCGAGTTCCAGACCTTGCCGGAGGTCCGGCGGATCTGCTCGTAGCGCTGGGTCCCCGCCTTGGCCCCGAGGACGTAGCCGGCAGCCAGGCCGGCCATGAAGGACAGCTTGCCCATGGGGGCTCCTTTCGTCGGGCCCGACCTTACCCACACTCCGTCGGCGGAACCGTGGGGCGTGCGACCGGGCCGGCCCGGGCGCCCCGAGGGCGGGAAGGCATCGGGGTGGGTCTCGCGTCGGGGTGGGTGTCGCGTCGGGGTGGTCTCGCGTCGAGGTCGCGCGACATGCCGAGCGCGCGGGCGGTTCGTCGGCACGTCCCGCGACCTCGACCCTCGCGCGCCGGCTCGTCGACGGGTGGCTGGTCGCTCAGGCGCCGCGGGTCGGTGAGCTCGACGCCGGGCGTCCGAGGGCCGTCAGGGCGAGGAGGACGCGGACCGCGGGGGTTCGGGTCCGCCACCGCGACGGCGCTCACGCCCTCGGTGCTCCCACCGGGGCCGGCGTGCGTCGTCCGATGGTTCCGAGCCCTACGCTGGTCGGGCGGTCCGCGCCCGCGACGCCGGGGCGGACCGATGGAGGGCTCGCATAGTGGCCTAGTGCGGCGGTCTTGAAAACCGCTATGGCGGCAACGTCATCGTGGGTTCGAATCCCACGCCCTCCGCGCTGTCGCCGTCAGGCGCGGAGCGCCGTCCGGCGACCGCGCGGAGGGTGGGAGATGGCGGGGAGGCTCGAACGGAGTGAGAGCCGGGGTCCCACGCCCTCCGCGCCGCGTGGCCGTCAGGCCGGCACCCCCTCGAGGTCGCGCGACATGCCGACCCACGGGCGCACGCGTCCGCATGTCTCGCGACCTCGACGACCCGAGGGCCGCTCTCCTGAGCGTCGACGTGCCCGCTTTCGCACGGAGCCGGCACGCGGGGTGTGGTCCTCGGCGACCGTGGGTAGGCCACGAGTACATCTACGGTGGAGGAACTCGTGAAGGCAGTCGTGTGGCAAGGAACCAAGGACGTCCGGGTCGAGGAGGTCCCCGACCCGCGGATCGAGCAGGCGACCGACGCCGTCATCCGCGTGACGAGCACGAACATCTGCGGCTCGGACCTGCACCTCTACGAACCGCTCGGTGCGTTCATGAAGCCCGGTGACGTCCTCGGCCACGAGTCGATGGGCATCGTGGAGGAGGTCGGCTCCGAGGTCACCGACCTCGCCGTCGGCGACCGCATCGTCATCCCCTTCCAGGTCTGCTGCGGGCACTGCTGGATGTGCGAGCACGGCCTGCAGAGCCAGTGCGAGACGACCCAGAACCGCGACCAGGGCACCGGCGCGACGCTGTTCGGGTACTCCGAGCTCTACGGCTCGCTGCCCGGCGGCCAGGCCCAGTACCTGCGCGTCCCGCAGGCCTCGTACACGCACGTCAAGGTGCCCGAGGGGCCGGCCGACGACCGCTTCGTCTACCTCTCCGACGTGCTGCCGACCGCCTGGCAGGCCGTCGCCTACGCCGACCCCGAGCCCGGCGGGACGCTGCTCGTGCTCGGCCTCGGGCCGATCGGCGACATGGCCTGCCGCATCGCCCTGCAGCGCGGGGTCGGCCGGGTCATCGGGGTCGACCGCGTCGACGCCCGCCTGGCCCGGGCCCGCCAACGCGGCGTGACGACCATCGACCTGCGGGACGTCGACGACGTCGGCGACGCCGTGCGCGAGCTCACCGGCGGCCGCGGCGCGGACGCGGTGGTCGACGCGGTCGGGATGGAGGCCCACGGCTCACCGGTGGCCAAGGCCGCGCACAAGGTCGTCGGCATGCTCCCGGACGCGGTCGCCAGGCCGCTCATGACGACCGTCGGAGTCGACCGGCTCGCCGCCTTCTACTCGGCCATCGACGCGGTGCGCCGCGGTGGCACGATCTCGCTCAGCGGCGTCTACGGTGGCATGACCGACCCGATGCCGATGATGACGCTCTTCGACAAGCAGGTGCAGATCAGGATGGGACAGGCCAACGTCAAGCGCTGGGTGCCCGACATCCTCCCGCTGCTCACCGACGAGGACCCGCTCGGCGTCGACGACTTCGCCACCCACCACCTGCCCCTCGACGCGGCGCCCGAGGCGTACCGCACCTTCCAGGCCAAGGAGGACGGCATGGTCAAGGTGGTCCTCGACCCGCACGGCACCTCCGCGTGAGCACCTGCACCGCGGCACCGACCGGGGGGTCGTCCGCCCGGTGAGCACCACGTGCGACGCGGTCGTCGTCGGCGGCGGGCCCAACGGGCTCGTCGCCGCGACGGCCCTCGGGGACGCCGGCTGGGACGTCGTCCTCGTCGAGGCCCAGGACGAGGTCGGTGGCGCCGTGCGCAGCGGCGAGGTCACCGCCCCCGGCTTCGTCTCCGACCTCTTCAGCGCCTTCTACCCGCTCGCCGCGGCCAGCCCCGTCGTGCGCGACCTGGACCTCGGAGCCCACGGGCTGCGCTGGGCGCGCTCGCCCGACGTCGTCGGCCACGCCTTCCCCGACGGTCGCTCCGCGGTGGTCCACGAGGCCGCCGAGGACACCGCGGCGGCGCTCGAGGCGGTCGCCCCCGGCGACGGTGACGCCTGGCTGCGGATGGTCGCCGACTGGGACCGCGTGCGCGACCCCCTCCTCGACGCCCTCTTCACCCCGCTGCCCGCCGCCCGACCGGTCTCGCGGCTGCTGCGCCGCGCCGGCGTCTCCGGCAGCGTCGACCTCGCCCGGCTGGCCCTGCTCTCCGTCCGGCGCCTCGGCCACGAGGAGTTCGACAGCGAGGAGGCGCGGGTCCTGTTCTCCGGCAACGCGATGCACAGCGACCTCGCCCCCGACGGCGCCGGCAGCGCGCTCTTCGGATGGCTCCTCGTCATGCTCGGCCAGGACGTCGGCTTCCCCGTCCCGGTCGGCGGTGCCGGCGAGCTGTCCGCCGCGATGCGCCGCCGCGCCGAGGCCTGTGGGGTCGAGGTCCGTTGTGGGACAGCGGTGTCCGCCGTTGAGGTCTCGGGTGGGCGTGCGACCGGTGTGCGACTCGCCGACGGCACGCGGATCCGCGCGCGGAAGGCGGTGCTCGCCGACGTCCCGGCCCCGACGCTCTACACCGAGCTCGTCGACCCCCGCCACCTCCCGCCGCGGCTGCTCGACGACCTCGCCCGCTTCGAGTGGGACGCCTCCACCCTCAAGCTCAACTGGGCGCTCGACGCACCCGTCCCGTGGGCCGACCCCGCGCTCGCCGGGTCGGGCACCGTGCACCTCGGCACCGACGACGACGGGCTCGTCGACGTCGCCGCGGACCTGTCGACCGGCCGGATGCCCGAGCACCCCTTCGTCCTGTTCGGCCAGATGACGACCGCCGACCCCACCCGCTCGCCCGCGGGAACCGAGTCGGCCTGGGCGTACACGCACCTGCCGCGGGCGCTCGCCGGCGACGAGGTCGCGGTGGCCAGGCAGGTCGCCCGGGTCGAGGCGGCCGTCGACCAGGTCGCCCCCGGGTTCGGCGCCCTCGTGCGCGCCCGGTACGTCCAGACCCCCGGGGGCCTCGAGGACGACGACGCCAACCTCAGCCTCGGCGCCCTCAACGGGGGTACGGCCGGGCTGCACCAGCAGCTCGTCATGCGCCCGACCCGGGGCCTGGGGCGGCCCGAGACGCCGTTGCCCGGGCTGTTCCTCGCGAGCGCGTCGGCACACCCCGGGGGTGGGGTCCACGGCGCCTGCGGGTGGAACGCCGCGGTGGCGGCGCTCGGCCAGCACGGGCTGCTCGGCCCGGCCCGGCGCGCGCTGGTGCGCACGGCCTGGGCCCGCGTCCTCCGCGAGGACTGAGGCACTCCGCCCGGGGGCCCCGTGGGTCGAGGTGATGCCGGGCCGTCTGCCGGGTCGGTTTCACCTCGAACGGGCGGCAGGCCGACGCGACCCGGTCAGCCGGCCGAGGCCAGGTGCTCCCGGTACCGACCCTCGGCGACGAGTGCCAGCCGCAGCAGCGTCTCGCGGTTGCGGGGCAGGATCCCGGCCTGCCGCAGGGGCATCGGCACCAGCGCGCCCGGACCGCTCGACGCGTCCTCGGCGATGGACACCGTGCACGTCTCCGGCCCGTCGGGAACGACCTCGATCTCGACGCGCGCCTCGCCGGCCGGCCACCCCCGCGCGGTGAGGAGCAGCCGGTGCGGTGCGGCGGACTCCTCGACGCTCGTCGTGTCCGACAGGGTGAGGGGCCACGTGCCGACGCTGTGGTGGATGCGGCTCCCCGGTGCCGGCCAGTCGGGGTCCACCTCGCGCACCCGCGCGGCACCGACGACCCAGGTCGGGTACTGCCAGCCGTCGGCGAGCACCGCCCAGACCGCCTCGGCGGGAGCGGTGACGGTGCGGGAGACGCGGGGTCGGTGCAGCTGCCGGTCGGTCACGGGGTGCTCCTCGGGGTCGGGGTGGAGGTCGGGGGGTGCGGGGTGCCGGGCGTCGTGCACGTTGCCCGGGGTGGGCTCGAGGCCGACCCACGGCGCGAGCCCGAAGGTGCGCATCAGGGGGGTGACGAGCACGTCGAAGACGCCGGGGAAGAGGCGGAAGCCGGCGACGGTGACGGGGTTGGCCGGGCCGACGTGGGTCTGGCGGCGCGGGCGGCGCAGCACGCGGGCCACCCGGTTCGCGACGGCTGCGTCCGAGCGCACCGGCGGCGGAGGCGCACCGTGGCGGCCGAGGACGCTGGCGGCCTGCCGGTACACCGGGGTGTCGATGCCGCCGGGGGAGACGAGCGAGACGTCCGTGCCCACCCGGTCGCGGGTCTCGATCTGCAGGGTCCGCACCAGCCCGTGGACCGCCCACTTCGAGAGCACGTACGGGCTCATGTACGGGGTAGCGATGTCGCCGAGGAGCGACCCGACGACGACGAGGTGGCCGCCGCCGGTGCGCCGGAAGGCCTGCAGCGCGGCCCGGGCGACGTTGACGGTGCCGAGCACGTCGGTGTCGACGACGTCGGCCATCACCGAAGCCGGTACCTCCTCGAAGTGCCCGTAGGCGACGACGGCGGCGGCGTGGACGACGGCGAGGCCCCGCCCGTGCTCGGCGGCCGCAGCGTCGACGACCCGGCGCACGGCCTCGTCGTCCCGCACGTCGAGGACCTCCGCCCGGGCCTGGCCCCCGAGCTCGCGGCAGGCGTCCACGACGGCGTCGAGCGAGGTGCGGTCGCGTCCGGTGGCGACGACGGCGATGCCGTCACGGGCCAGCCGGAGGGCGGTCGCGCGGCCGATTCCGCTCGAGGCGCCGGTCACGAGCGCGCCGGTGGTCGGGGTGGTGCTGGAGCGCACGGGTGCGTCCTCTCGTCGGTGCCCGTCCCCTACCCCGCCGGAGCCCGCCGAACCCGTTCGGGCGACCTCGGGGCCCGGCGGGTCTACCGTGGCGGGATGGTGGACCGGGAGCCCGTGCGCGTCGTGCGCGACGACGAGCTCGTCGAGGCCGACCCGACGTCCGGGATGCTGCGCCGCCGCGCGTTCGAGGTCCCCGGGCTGTGGGCCGGGCAGGTCGTCACCGACCCCGGCGCCGTCTCCGGCTGGCACCACCACGACTCCAACAGCAGCGTCCTCTACGTCGTCCGCGGCGTCCTGCGGCTCGAGTGCGAGGGGCTCGAGGGCTGGGTCGACGCCACCGCGGGCAGCTACGTCCAGGTGCCGGCGTTCACCGTGCACCGCGAGTCCAACCCCGGTCGCGAACCCTCGCTCGCCGTCATCGCCCGGGCCGGGACCGGCATCCCGACGGTCAACGTCGCGGCCGCGCCGCCACCGCACCGGTGAGTGCGTCGAGCGACGCCGCGACCACGGGGGAGGAGGCCGCCGACGACGGTCTGGTGCAGCAGGTCGTGCACGAGGTCGAGGACGCCGTCGAGCCGGCCCTCGACGCGGCCCGCGACGTCGTGTCGGGTGCGGCCGACGTGGCCCGGGACGCCGCCGAGACCGTCGGCGAGGTGACCCAGCAGGCCGTCGAGACGACCGCCCACGCGGCCGAGGTGGCCGAGACCCACGTCGCCGTCAGCGCCGGGGCACGCTTCGGCTTCCTCCTCGACGGGTTGCTCCACGTCGCGATGGGCTGGGCCGGCCTCCAGATCGTCCGGCTCGGCCGCAGCGAGAGCACGGCCGACGAGTCCGGAGCCCTCACCGCCATCGCGACGACCCTCGGGGGCCGGGCCGTGCTCTGGGTGGGCTTCGTCGGCTTCACGGTCGTCACGGTGTGGAACCTCGCCCGGGCGGTGACGGGCCGGCACTGCCACACCGGCCTCAAGCGGCTCGAGCACGCCGCCGACGGCATCGCCTACGCCACGGTGGCCTGGGCGGCGGCGGCCTTCGCGATCGGGGCCGGGCAGACCAGCCGCGACTCGACCGTGGGGATCACGCGCACCCTGCTCGGGCTCCCGGGCGGGGCTGCCCTCGTCGTCGCGACCGGTCTCGCGGTCGCCGGGGTCGGGGCCTTCAGCATCTGGTCCGGCCTCTCGCGCGACTTCCTCCGCGACCTCGCCCGACGCCCCGGGCGCACGCTCGAGCTCGTCGGCGTCGTCGGGTTCGTCGCCCGCGGTGTGGCCTTCGGCATCGTCGGGCTGCTCTTCGTCGTCGCGGCGTGGACCCACGACGTCACCGAGTCCACCGGCATCGACGGTGCGCTGCACGCCCTCCAGGGCGCTCCGGCCGGGCGGGTCGCGCTCGCGGTGGTGTCGGTCGGGCTCGTGGCCTTCGGTGTCTACCTGATGACGCGCGCCCGCCACCTGCGCCGCTGAGCCGGCCCTCTGGCAGGATCGCCGGATGGCTCCGACGACGACCGGGGGCGCCGACCCCGCGCTCGACGAGCGACTGTCCGCCGAGCTGGACCGGGTCAACGCCGCCGCGACGCCGGGGACGCCGGCGCCCCGGGAGCTGACCGTCCGGGTCACCGATGACGAGGGCGAGCTCGTGGGCGGGCTCTCCGGCTGGACCTGGGGCGTCGCGGCCGGCATCGCGATGACCTGGGTGCGCGAGGACCAGCGGGGGACGGGCACGGGTCGGGCCCTGCTCGAGGCGTTCGAGACCGAGGCCCGGGCCCGGGGCTGCGACCACGTGTTCGTCACGTCGTTCACGTTCCAGGCGCCGGGCTTCTACGAGCGCTCCGGCTACCGCGAGCTGTTCCGCTGGGAGGACGTGCCGTCCCCCGGCTCGGCCGACGTGCACCTGCGCAAGGACCTCTGAGGCCCGCGGCCGGTCCGGTCAGCGCGGCGGCGGGGCGATCTCGCCCGAACCGCGCAGGACGAGCGTCGGCTCGATGACGACGTGCCGGGGCGCCGAGGCCTCCCCGTCGATCCGCTCGAAGAGCATCTGGGCGACCGTGCGCCCGATCCGGGAGACGTCCTGGCGCACGACCGTGAGCCCGGGGTCGAGCAGGTCGGCCATCGGGAAGTCGTCGAAGCTCACGAGGGCGACCTCGCGCCGCTTCCCGCGCTCGGCGAGGGCGCGGACGGCCCCCGAGGCGAGGATGTTGCGGCCGGCGAAGATCGCGGTGGGCGGGTCGTCGAGGTCGAGCAGGCGGTGCACCACCTCGGTCGCCTCGTCGGTGGAGCGGATGCCGGTCACCGTGAGCCGCTCGTCGGGGCGCACCCCGCGGTCGGTGTGGGCCGCGGTGAAGCCGTCGAGGCGGTCGGCCGCTGTCGGGATCTGCGGCAGGTGGAACAGGCCGGCGACCCGACGGTGGCCGTGGTCGAGGAGGTGCTCGGCGGCGAGCCGGGCACCCAGCAGGTTGTCGACGGTGACCGAGTCGGCGTCGACCCCGCGGGGCGGCCGGTCGACGAAGACGGCCGGGGTGCCGGTGCGCAGCTCGGCGGCGAGGTAGTCCTGGCGCTGGCTCGCCGGCATGATGACGAGGCCGTCGACGCGACGGGTGACGAGGTCGTGGACGAGCTCCTGCTCGCGGTCGACCCCCTCGTCGAGGCTCGCGGCGAGCACGGCGGTGCGTCGGGAGCGGGCGGTGTCCTCGAGGGCGCGGAGCACGCCGGCGGAGAAGGAGTTGGAGAGGTCCTGGACCAGCGCCCCGATGAGGCCGGAGCGCGCTCCCGTGCGGCGCAGGTTGCTCGCGGCGAGGTTCGGGCGGTAGTCGAGGCGGCGGACCGCGGCGCTCACCCGCTGGCGCACGTCGGGCGAGACGCCGGGCTCCTCGTTGACCACCCGGGAGACCGTCTTGAGGCTCACACCGGCGAGCGCGGCGACGTCGCGCATCGTGGCGCGGGACTTGCCGGAGTCTGACAACGATGTCACAGGCACATCACGATGTGTAACGGATGGCTTGACCAGCGCGCAAGTCAACGCTACAAATAGCACCTGACAACGTTGTCACGAGGCAGCGTCGTCCGGCCCAGCCCAGAACTCAAAGGAGAGTCACGGATCATGCACATCCGTCAGGTTTCCACGACACGCGCGGCACGCCGCGCCGTCGCCTCGGTCGGCATCGTCGGCCTCGCCCTCACCGCAGCCGCCTGTGGCTCCGACGACGCCGGCACCGGCGACGCCGGCTCCGGCGGCGAGAAGATCGGTGTCTCGCTCATCACCAAGGACTCGACCAACCCGTTCTTCGTCGCCATGCAGAAGGGCGCCCAGGCCGACGCGGCCAAGAACAACGTCGAGCTCACCGTCGCCTCCGGCAAGGAGGAGGGTGACGACGCGGGCCAGATCGCCGCCATCGAGCAGGCCGTCGTCCGCGGGGACAAGGGCATCCTCATCACGCCGATGTCCACGGGCGTCAACGACGCCATCAAGAAGGCCCGCGACGCCGGCCTCTACGTCATCGCCCTCGACACCCCGCCGGACCCGGCCGACACCGTCGACATCACCTTCGCCACCGACAACCGCAAGGCCGGCAACCTCATCGGCAAGTGGGCCGCCGCGCAGCTCGACGGCAAGCCGGCCACCATCGCGCTCCTCGACCTGTTCAACGACAAGATCGTCTCGGTCGACTACAACCGCGACCAGGGCTTCCTCGAGGGCATGGGCATCGACGTCGCCGACGGCCAGAAGAACGGTGACGAGGCCAAGACCGGCAAGTACAGCGGTGGCGACTACACCATCGTCTGCAACGAGCCGAGCAACGGCGCCGAGGACGGCGGCCGTACCGCGATGGAGACCTGCCTGACCAAGAACGACAAGGTCAACGTCGTCTACACGATCAACGAGCCGGCCGCGGTCGGTGCCTCGGCCGCCCTCAAGGCCGCGGGCATCACCGACGCGATCATCGTCTCGGTCGACGGCGGCTGCGCCGGGGTCAACTCGGTCAAGGACGGCACCATCGGCGCCACCTCGCAGCAGTACCCGCTGAAGATGGCCACCCTCGGCATGGAGGCGATCGCCAAGATCGCCACCGGCGGCGAGAAGCCGAAGACCACCGACGGTCTCGACTTCTTCGACACCGGGGTCGCCCTCGTCACCGACAAGCCGGCGGACGGGGTCGAGAGCATCGACACCGCCGAGGGCTCGAAGATCTGCTGGGGCTGATCCACCGATGTCGTCGTCCACATCGTCTGCTGCCGCCGAGTTCGCTCGGCGGCAGCAGAGCCCCGTCCAGCGCGTGCAGCACCTCCTCCACGGTCACCCGTGGCTGAGCCCGCTGTTCCTCCTCGTGCTCACGTACGTCATCTTCTCGCTGCTCAACTCGCGGTTCGCCGCGCCCGGCGCGCAGTCCCTGCTGCTCCAGCAGGTGGCCGTCGTCGCGTGCCTCGCGATCGGGCAGACGCTGATCATCCTCACCGCGGGCATCGACCTGTCGGTCGGCGCGATCACCATCCTCGCGATGATGATCATGGCCAGCCTGGCGGCCGACAACGGCGTCCCGGGCCTGCTGGCGATCGCCATCGGCGTCGTCCTCGCGGTCGGCGGAGGGTTCCTCAACGGGCTCCTCGTCACCCGGGTCGGGTTGCCGCCGTTCATCGTCACCCTCGGCACGCTGTCGATCTTCACCGCGATCGCGCTGCTGTACTCGGGTGGCTCGAGCATCCAGAACAACCGGCTCCCGGACATCATCAACGTCACCGGTGAGACCTTCTCGGTCGGCCCGTTCCGGGTCACCGTCGGCGTGCTGATGGTCCTCGCGCTCTACGCGATCGTCGGGTTCGCCCTGAGCCAGACGGCGTGGGGCCGGCACATCTTCGCCGTCGGCGACGACCCCGAGTCCGCACGCCTGTCGGGCATCGCGAGCAAGCGCGTCCTGCTCTCGGTCTACACCGTGGCCGGGCTCATCTACGGCCTCGCGGCGTGGATCCAGATCGGCCGCGCCGGCTCGGCGACGCCCAACGGCATCCCCGACGCGAACCTCCAGAGCATCACCGCGGTCGTCATCGGCGGCACGAGCCTCTTCGGTGGCCGCGGCGGTCTCATCGGCAGCCTCCTCGGTGCCATCATCGTCGGCGCGTTCACCCTGGGCCTCGCGCTCGCGGGCGTCGACGACCAGTGGCGGCTCCTCGCGATCGGCGTCCTCGTCATCGTCGCCGTCTCGATCGACCAGTGGATCCGGAAGGTCAAGGCATGAGCACCATCGAGCGGCTCCCGCTGTCCGTCGACGCGATCCCCGAGGAGCGGCGTCACATCTACGACGCGGCGCCCATCCTCTCGGCCCGCGACCTCGTCATCACCTTCGGGCGGGTCATCGGCCTCGACGGCGTCAACCTCGACCTCTACAAGGGCGAGGTGCTCGCGGTCATCGGCGACAACGGCGCCGGCAAGTCCACGCTCATCAAGTGCATCACCGGCGCCTACGTGGCCGACTCGGGGTCGCTGCGGGTCGAGGGTGAGGTCGTCGACTTCAAGCGTCCCCAGGACGCCCGCGACGCCGGCATCGAGACGGTGTACCAGCAGCTCGCCGTCATCCCCGCCCTCGACATCGCGAGCAACCTCTACCTCGCCCGCGAGGAGAGGCGGCCCGGCGTCCTCGGGTCGGTGTTCCGGATGCTCGACAAGAAGGGCATGAAGGAACGGGCCGGCGCGTCGGTCGAGAAGCTCGGCATCCAGACGATCCAGAACATGGGTCAGGCCGTCGAGACGCTCTCCGGCGGCCAGCGCCAGGCGGTGGCCGTGGCGCGGGCGGCGGCGTTCGGGTCCAAGGTCGTCGTCCTCGACGAGCCGACCGCGGCCCTGGGCGTCAAGGAGTCGGGGATGGTCCTCGACATGATCAAGCAGCTGCGCGACAGCGGGCTCGCGGTCATCCTCATCAGCCACAACATGCCGCACGTCTGGGACGTGGCCGACCGCATCCACATCCAGCGGCTCGGTGGCTGCGCCGGTGTCATCACCCCGCAGTCCCACGACATGGGAGAGGGCGTCGCCATCATGACCGGCGCCAAGAAGGTCGAGCCCGCTCCCTGACGACGCGGGACGCCGCACCTGACGGACGACCGGGTGCGGCGTCCCGTCCCACCCTCTCGCGTGGGACGGGTGGTCCCCTCTGCCACAACGGAGTGCGCCATGACGATCGTCGTCGGCTACGTGCCGCGCAAGGACGGCCTGGCCGCCCTCGAGGCGGCGGTGGTCGAGGCCCTGCGCCGGGGCGAGCGGCTCGTCGTCGTCAACGCCGGACCCGACGGCACACCGCGCCGCGGACCGCTGGCCGACCCCCGGGACATCGAGACGATGTGCCAGGTGCTGGCCGACACCGGTGTGCCGCACGAGGTCCGGCAACCGGCCCGGGGCCTCGCGCCCGCCGACGAGCTCGTCGCGGCCGTGGAGTCGTGCGCGGCACGGCTCCTCGTCGTCGGGGTGCGGCGCCGGCGCCCGCTGGGGGCCGGCGCTGCCGAGTCGACCGTCGGTGGGGTCCTGCGGGACGCCCCGTGCGACGTCCTCGTCGTCCGGTTCCCGGGGTCCTGACGCCCGCTCCGTGGACGTCGCGCCCGGCAACCGGCGAGGTGGACCACTCCGTGCTACGTTCGCTGGCGGTTGCAGCAACAGCACTACCTCGAAGGTCGAACTACCCTCGCGCCACAGGGGGCTGGAGTCGCATCCACGGTCGGTGCGAAGTGTGCCGGTCGAGTGACACACAGGAAAAGGAAGTACCCCCCACATGGCACAGGGCACCGTGAAGTGGTTCAACGCCGAGAAGGGCTTCGGGTTCATCGCCCAGGACGACGGCGGCCCGGACGTCTTCGTCCACTACTCCGCGATCGACACCCAGGGCTACCGCAGCCTGGACGAGGCGCAGCGGGTCGAGTTCGAGGTCACCCAGGGTCCGAAGGGTCCGCAGGCCGACCAGGTCCGCCCCCTCTGACCCGGTAACCCCCGAGTCCCAGACGACCCCCGCCCGGGTGCTCCGGGCGGGGGTCGTCCACGTCCGGGGGCGTCCACGAACCGACGAATGTGTCAGTTCTCGTCGTGCCGGGCGTCCACGAACCGAC
>QAXK01003286.1:0-17246 GCA_004335735.1 Chlorella sp. KRBP | reverse complement strand
AGAGATGCCCGCACCAGATGCAAAGCTCGACACACACATACACATAGGTGCACCACCACCACCAATGATCATTTGCCGCTCATCCTTCTTGCGTTGTCGGATGGCGTGCTGGGTTGGAGGGCAATCCAACAACGCCAACAATCATCTGCCCCTGAACTGCCAACCTACGCCGCTGCGCACGTAGGTGCACCACCACCACCACCACCACCATTCATGCACAGGACCGGGCCACGCGGCGCACTGCTCCATCGTCCCATGCAGCAGCCCTGAAACTCGCTTGACAACGTGGCTGCACCGCAACGCGAGAAGCTTCGCTGCACCCCAAACCCTAGCGCAAGCCCTCGCATCGCCGCACACATGGAGGGAGCCCCATAAGGCGCACCTGCCGGCTCCACTCCTTCTCTGCCGAGTAGTAGTCGGCGCCCATCATGACAGTGTCCTCCACGGTGCAACCAGCACCTGCACAGCAGGACCACGGGAGGAAGGACAAGTCAGCATCACATCATCACCGCAGTGTGCCCGTGTGCTCCACAGTGCAGCCGTCGCTGCACAGCAGCATTGATGTGATGGTGAAGGAGGCTTGCCTGTGCTGCGCTCACTGGAGCCTGCCTGCTTTTTCCTGCCCTAAACGTGCACTCATTCCCACAGAGAGACAGCGCCAGGCCGTCGCCACGCACACCTGCTCCTGACTGCGTGTTCCCACCTCAAAAGCGTGCAGCCCTTTCCACAATTCTTGCCTTCCGCTGTTGCTGAGCTGTGCCAACACTAATCCTGTCCCCTCCACTGAGAGGCTGCTGCTGGCCAAGTGGTGGTGGGCACGCCACTCTGCGCAAGCAACCGCACCAACCACAGCGCCAGGCCGTCACCACGCGCACCAATGATGGACCGCGTGCCAATGACCGAGTTGCGGATGGTGCTGTGGGTGATTTCACACCCCGTGCCCATGAGCACGTTCTTGAGCTTGCACCCGTCGAGGCGGTTGGGAGGCAGGTGGCCGCGGGCGCCGTAAAAGGGACCGTCGGAGAAGGAAAAGGGAATCTCGTTCTTGGCCAGCTTGCTGCACAGGGGCGGGGTTGATGATGCAACAAAAACAAGCAGCGCGATGGTGGGATGGTGGGATGGGAAGCTTGCCCTTGACAAGCAGGAGGACCAAAGCGATGAGTCACCGCGCTTGGTCTGCAGACAGCCGTGCGCTTCAAAGCCTTCCCAAGGCAGCGTACCCAACTCACATGTTGAAGTGTCAACGCCTTCCCAAGGCAGCGTACCCAACTCACATGTTGAAGTCCCAGAACTCTGCCAGCGACCCGCCAATGTCGACGAAGTAGTCACTGTGGTTGTACGCCACCACCTGCGCAGCACGCGGGACAGCATGAACGAAGTATCTGATTGCCAGACATGGCTGTACCAGATGCAAAGCCCACCACACACACGCCATGCTCCCTGTCCTGTCAGGAAGGCAAGCACTGCATGCAACTACCAGCTGCTGGCTTGCTGCTGGCCTGGAAGCATCCAACAGTTCGCTGCGCCTTGTACGCGCCCAAACTCGCCTTCATGCTCTTGATGGCCAGGGGGATAAGCTCGCGCCCGAAGTCCTTTGCCTGAGGGTTGTCCTGCAGCAGCTTGTCCAAGGCCTCCTTGCGGAACAGGTAGATGCCGCACGAACCAATCCACACGGGCTGCCGGGCCGTGCCCTCCACCGTCTCAGCCGCTGCATGGTCACACGCACAGGCAGACGCGCACAACACGTATGGACGGATACATGAGTGAGAGGGTGAGTGAGTGAGTGTCCGCTGCTGCCAGGCTGTGCCCTCCACCGTCTCCGCCGCTGCCGACACGCACAGGCAGACGCGCACAAGGTGAGTGGTGAGAAACGGTGAGTGAGCCGTAGTGAGTGAGCCAGTGTCCGCTGCCAACACGCACAGGCAGACGCGCACAAACGCACGACAAGCCGTGTGGCTCCCTTGGTGAGAGGGTGAGCGAGTGTCCGCTGCTGCAAAGTGCGCAGAAGTCAGCAGGCGCCAACAGCAGCACAGTTGAGCAATGAGCAGAGCTAACCAGCATGTGCATTCTGCCTTGCCGCTGTGCCTGCAATGCACTGTGCTAGAGTGCAGACTATTAAGCCCAGGTAAGCAGCGCTTCGCACGCAAGTCACTCGTTTGTTTGATAAGGCTGCCCCAGATGTGGAGATCAAGACACTTGTTTGCATGACAATGCTGCCCCAGATGTGGAGATCAAGACACTTGTTGGCCTGATGATGGATTCCCAGATGTTGAGCCCCAGATGTGTATGGTGATCAAGACACTCACTGAGGAAGGGCACGCTCTGGAGGTGCGCCTCGTTCATAAACTCCTGCATGCGGCAAGACCACCACACGAGGGCTTGTGTCAGGGTCTACGATAACGCCGCCGTTGCAATGCGCACGCCCTACCACACACCCTGCTCACCGAGCCGCTTTTGCGCAGCCAATCTCAAGGCGCCACCGTAGACTAACGCCTTAGCATCAACTCTAGCCCAAGCCCTCATACCCTCACATGCATGCGTGCACTCACGTGGCAGTCGTCAAAGTCCATGGACATGGTCGTCTTGAGCTCCCCTTGCGGCTTCTCCTCAAAGGACGTCACCGACGTGCCCGCGCCCAGCTGCACGGTGCAAAGCGACAAGTTGATCATTCACATGTTGCTGGGAGGACAACGTGTTAGCGCCATGCACTATATGGGGGACGTCACCGACGTGCCAGCACCCAGCTGCGCGGTGCAAAACCAATGTTGATCATGCACAAGTTGGAGTCGAAAACATGTTATGGCCATGCACAACTTGGGAGGAAGAACGTGAACAGTCCACGCGACCAGCTGCACGGTGCCTCAGTGTGCACATTTGAGGGCCAGTCAGCACCACCACGCTGCCTGCAGCGCGTGACTGTGCTTACGCAGGTGCGGAGCAGTACGGCATGACTCACCTTGACGATGCCAAAGTGGTCGACCAGCTTCTCCTCCACGGGGCGGCACACAATCGTCAGGTCCTGCATTGTGGCAGTGTAAAGGGCGCACGGCACGCATCAGTTGTTAATGCCTTGGTAGGAGGTGACTGCTGACCTGGCCTGGTCTTGTGCCTAATCTTGCCTCGCTGCTGATCCGTGCTGCCTTGGTTGCTGCGGAGTCAGGCCCCGCTTGCAAGTTAAACACACACACACACATTCGTGAGGTCCTGAATGTGTGTGTGTCGCGCTTTACATCTGGCGCGGCGATCTCTCGCAAGCAGATGAGCATAGATAATCATCATCACGCACAGATCCCTGGGCTACCCAGCAGAGAGTGCACATAGGGCATGCAGGTCAAACTGCTCCGCGCCCACACGCTCACCGCCAGCTCGTGCCGGTGGAAGTCCACAAGCTGCTCAAAGTCAATCTTGTACACCTGCACACACGCACACGCATGGGCGCACCATGGGCGGCCCAAGCACCACGTGGAACCGAGCAGCACAAGCGGACCTGACTTCGGCCATGCGAGCGCAGCCTCAGACAAGCAACGTGCACTGGCGTGAACTCTGCTTGGCGATCTTCTGTGACGGCTGCAGCATCATGACACTTGTCCTGAACGCCATGCAATGATGATGCACCAAGCAAGCGCAACCACGCTTCACAGTGCCGTGCATGCGCCCACAAGGGCCCCATGTGCAAGCCCTAGCCCCATCTTGCCCTAAAGGGATATGCACCTGGTCGCTGGGCAGCACCAGCACGTCCTCAATGTGCCGCTCGTTGGCGTTTCCCTTGAACAGCCGCCACCATTGGCGCACCGTGTCCACCGCGCCCTCTGCATGCACACACACACACACACACCAGCGCAGCATAGTGTGCGAACAGTATGTCCGCCGCACCCTGGGAAAGCCGCCACAAACGAGGTGGACCGCGCGCTCTGCATGCACGCACGCACGCAAGCACCGGAGCACCACACGCACATGAGCAACGCACGCACAGGTTTTGCTGTCCACCGCGCCCTCTGCGTGCACACATGCGCACATGAGCAACGCACGCACAGCTTTGCTGTCCACCGCACCCTCTGCATGCACACACCAGAGCAACACACGCCCTCAGCACGTGCCACGACGACATCAACGCACGTACAGGACCTGTGTGCTGGCCGCCGTTGGCCTGGCCTGTGCATACTTCGACATGCTGCTGGCTGCACTGCTGGACTGTAAAACAACACCTGAAAACGCCACAAACAAGTGGCACTTTCGACATGCTTCTGGCTTGCTGCTGCTGAGCTGTGGGGCGCCTGAGAACGCCACGAGCGAGGTGGCACGAGGTGGAGTCCACAGAACGGCAGAGAGGGGTGCCTCACCTGCCCACCGCTGCTCCTTGGGACCCTGCACGCACCAACACATCACACGGGGCGACGCACACGCAACGACCGTCAGCGGACACCGCAAACGCCCGCTGAGAGAACGCACACCGTTGAGATATTTCCCGTTTGCTCTCCCATGCGCCCACACCCACGAGCCCTCAAGCCCTAGCTCTATCATGGCGCCCTCACCTGCGTGGCCGCCACCACCTCCATGAACCCGTCCCCCACCAAGGGCATACCGCCATGCAGCTCGTACGTGTGCTGCGATAGACAGGCACGTACACACGCGTCACGTCGTTCACTCTGCTTGACGAGGCCTGCCTGGCGATCGTTTGTCACGGCGGCAGCATCATGACACCTGTTGTGAACGCCATGCAATGATGATGATGATGACGATGATGGCACGCGTCACGTCGTTCACTCTGTGACCTACCTGCTGTGCCAAGCAGCCATACCCGGCTGGCAGCAACACGCAACGGAATGAAACACAAGGCCACCATGAGCACGCACGGCAGCGTCTGCCGCCAGTGACTAGCGTGGCAGCACCAGCACAGCCTGGGCCAGGCACCCAGTCACCATCAGACCGGCCGTGGCACTGCGCTCCACCGTGCATCCGCCCCGAATGCTGTGCCACAAACTGCACACGTCTTGAGTGTGTGTGTGTGTCGAGGAGCGTACATCTGGCGCGGCCATCTCTTGCAAGCAGATGAGCAATAGCCAGCACAGCACAGAACCCTGGGCTACCCCCAGCTCCCCCGCCGCCCCCTCGGCCTTGGTGTGCGTGTGCGCTGGCTGCCATCAGCAGAGCAGCTGGATGCCAAGCATCGGCTTCGTTGGTGCTGAGTCATCGTGACCCACCTGGAGGTAGCGGTTGAGCGACGTGGAGTTGTACTGAGTGAGCACAAACACCTGCGAGGCGGCGGCGGGCGCACGCGTGACGTGAGGGGGCACATGTCGCGATCACGATCCAAGGTTGCCTGCCAGCGCGTTGCTGTCTGTGGATTGACAGCAGGCAACGCGTCCTGCCTGGCCAATAGGCGCTCCGGAGATGCATGTTTACATGCGCCCTCGTGTATACGACCCGGTACACAATCGGCTGCCAGCCTTCTATGACGGCTGCAGCATCATGACACCTGCCGTGAACGCCATGCAATGATGATGATGATGACACGGTTTCCAGCTTGCTGGCTTGAGCCAGGCCGCCACAGACTCAGACGGCCACGGCGCATGCGTTACGCCCAGTTGCATCGTCAGGGCTTTGGGCGCACCTTGCGTACTCCAGAGTTGATGAGGCAGCTGATTGGCACGTCAATGAGGCGGTAAGAGGCGCCCACGGGGATGGCGGGCAGCGTGCGCTTGTCAGTCAGGGGGAACAGCCGCCTGCAACACACGCAACCCGAGGTGAGGTGCAGCACCAGTCAGGAGGACCCATGCCTGCGCTGCGGCACTGCGTGAGGACGGGCGAAGGAACACACTCGCCAAACCAGATGCAAGAAACCACACACACGCAACTCGTGCGGCCACCTCGCCTCACTCCCTTGCGAGGGGATCCCTCACCTCGTCAGCCACCCAGCCCCCCACACACGCACCTGGAGTCGGCCTCCCCTCCTCCCAGCACCACCGCGCACACCGACCCCCTTGGATAGATAGCACTCAGCGCCGGCCGCTGGTCGCGCGCCGCGCTGGGCGACTTGCCGTTGACCGGCGTGCCGCCGTTCACCGGGACGACGTCGGCGGGCACCATGGGGCCCTTGGCGCGGCCCTTATACACGGCCTGGAAGCCAGCAGGTATCTGCACCTCTGCGGGCAGGAGGGCAGGTGCACGTGTGGCGCGGCAAAGTGAGAGGGAAGGCGGCGCCCGGCCGGTGTTCCCGCCACCCGTGGAACCCACGCTAGCTGGTCCACCAGGCGGTTCAGTGGTTGTGGCGGGCATGAGGCGCAAGGTTGTGTGGTGGCGTTGGGGTGGCGAGGAGAGGCGACTGATGACACGCGTGCGGCGGGGTGAGGCGTCCACAGCCGCACACTGCTGCTGCTGCTCTCTCCAGATCGCCGCTGGCTGCTCAAGTGGTGATGAGTGGCCTGTGCGTGCGTGCTCCTTGCGCGCACCAGGCTTGGTGCTGATGTGCGGTCGGTCGGGAGCCACTTGTGATGGTGGGGAGATGGGCGATGGCTTGGCCGTCGAGGCGCACGCGACCCTGCTGCGTGGACCCGCGCGCCGCGTGCTGCTGCAAGCGTGCTGCTGCAGGTGCTGCTGAGGGAGCATCATTGCCGACACGGATGGCTTTAGGAGCAAAGTGCCACGAGGTGCTGCTGCTACTGGTGCTGATGTTGGTGCTCTCGCGTTACTGTCCTGTGGTCTGCGCTTGAGCTTTCGCTTTCCACCCTCGCGCTCGGACGCACCCCATAAATTTCAAATGTGTGGGAGACAGATTCCAGAGACAGATACGGTCCATCATCACAAGCTGGTGAGGCACTGAGGCACGCAACGCGCATGGAAAACCCAAGAACGAGAAAGCCGGCGCCGTCTCTTACTGGTACCAGTCCGGCCAGTTGACGGCGTTTGCCCACAGCACGGGCTTGTTGATGAGCGGCGGCACGGGTCCGCCTGGAAAGGCCGCGTTCTTGACGCCCTCCATCACAAACACCGCGAACAGCGGGTTCTGCGCACGAGGGAGGGGCAGCAATGGCTGCACGCCGTTCACGCGCCCACACGAGCCGCTCTCTGGTGACCACAAGGACCGCCAGCTCAGAGGCGCTGGAGGAGCCGCTGCCACCAGGACCCTCCGCACCTGTGGGTGGATGTCCTTGAGTTGGAGCATGTCGTAAAACACCTTCCTGCTGCGGCCCTCCCACTTCGCGGCCTGCGACAGGTCTGGCCGCCACATGATCACGGCGCCTGCGTTGCACACGCAGGGACAGCATGGGGGCAAAGACTGATGCAAACAACCCCTCACATGATCACCGCGCCTGGGTTGCACGCGCGTGGACAGCACCGAGGCGCCACCTCCACCACGCCACCTCCACAACACATGGACAGCACCGCGGTGGCCACCACAACACCACGTTGGCAAGCCATGGCGTCACGGGTGCTGCCACCACCACTACCGCCACCTCCTCCACCGCCATCACCCCGCCGCCACACCACCACTACCGCCACACCACCACCACCACACAACCACCACCACCACACCACCACCACCCTCACACCACCGCCGCCAGCATCACCACCACCATCACACCACCACCACCACACCACCACCGCCACACCACCACCACTACAAGCACTGCCTCATGCTTTCCACCCTGCCCCACATTACAGGCCGCTCACCTCTCAAGTCGCTCTCGCCCTGCTCAGGCGTGCACTGCCGGATGAAGTTCATGAAGTCGAGGCGCTCGTGCCGCCCGTTTGCCCGCAGCCGCAGCACCTCTACCAGGTTGAAGTCGGACCGCGCCACGTTGAGGTTGATGTACGCCTGCAAGCACGTGCACGATGCGTACGCATGCACGTCTGATATAGCCCTGCGATATCCAAACAGATGTAGATCGAGCCTCACGCAAGTCAGGTTGATGTACGCCTGCAAGCACGTGCACATGCGTACGCATGACCTTTGCTCGACAGAAGCTTGTACGGCTGCACCTGATGTGAAGCCAGACGCGCGCACGTGGCATCCAAACAGACACACTTCAAGCACACAGTGTACCGGACCAGACGTGAAGCTCACCACACACTCACCCAGGGGTCTTCACTGCCGTCGGCGTAGACGCCAAACCACGTGTACTGTGCGGGCACCACCACCAGCCCGCCGTGCGTCTGCGGGTCAGTCCAGGCCGCGTGCAGCAGTGCCCGCTCCGCCTCCTCCTCCTCCCACCCGACTGCACGCATGGGATAGTCAGCAGCAGGGCAACGGCCATCAGAGTGCGTGCACGCACACACTCATGCTTGCATCCAGCAGAAACCTCTCCACCTCTCAAGACCACAGAGTTGGCCTCCTCCACGATCCTGGACACCCATGCCCTTGCCTTGCGGTGACCGGCTCTTGAGTGCCTCACCTGCTCCCTGCTCCTCCTCCTCCTTCTCCTCCTCCTGCTCATCCTCCTCCTTCTCCCCCCCCTGCTCTTCCTCTTCCTCCTCTATTCCTCACCTTCTGCACCCGTGCCCTTGCCTTGCTGTGACCGGCCCTTGCTCGTGAGTGCCTAACCTCCTCCTCCTCCTCCTCCTCCTCCTCCTGAGTTCCTCACCTTCTGCACCCGTGCCCTTGCCTTGATTCGACCGGCTCTTGGCTGCGCCCTTCTTGTGAGGCCTCCGTTTGGACGGCCCCACCACCTCGAGCTCCCGCCCCGCCGCCACCACCACAAACACACCGTACGCCTGTGCAAAACGCACGGCAGCACAGACAGCAGCACAGACAGTAGCACGAATCTTTGGCGCGTGAATTCTCCTGTCCTGCAGCACCACGGCACCTGCCGTGCACACAAAGCAATGATGATGATGACAAGATGAGACAGCAGCACAGACAGCAGTACAAATCTTTGGCGCACGAAGTCCGCTGTTGCCACGCTGTGCCAACTACCCGCCGCACACCAGCGTCACCAGGCTGCCCTGCTGCCACGCACCTCATAGCGTGGTGTGGCCCTGTGCATGTCCTCCAGAGTAACACCACATGTTCATGCCTGTATGAGACGATACTGCACCTCCCCCGCCACAACACGGCACTACCCTCACGCACCTCATAGCGTGGTGTGGCCCTGTGCATGTCCTCAAGGGTGATGTTGGCCTCCCCCGCCACAACACGGCACTACCCTCACGCACCTCGTAGCGTGGTGTGGCCCTGTGCATGTCCTCCAGGGTGATGTTCGCCTCCTCGTCCGGCTCGCGCGACCTCACGTCCTGCTCGTACGCCACCAGCATGGTCGTGACTGGAATGGTGTGCGCGGCCACGGCGCCCAGACTGTCGCCCTGCAATGAAAGCCACCAGCAGACTCACAACCTTGCCGCACAACGCCACAAAGTTTTTACCTCACACACGTTGCCCACCTGCTCCCAAACATCCCAAAGAAGCCTCCCAACAAAAGGTTCCATTTGCTCACAAACATGCTTTGCTGTGATGTGCCCAGCGGAGGCGGTGTGTGCGCACGTTGGCATACGCCGTTGCAGCCGCCGCAACCGCAAGGGTCAGCAGCAAGAGAGCAGCCACAAACCACTCACTTTCTTGCCACCGCTGCCGCCGCCGCCGCTGCCGCCGCCCACTCCACCAGGGTGCGCGTTGGCGTAGGCCGTTGCAGCCGCTGCGACCGCCAGGTTTGACTTGTCTGCGTGCTTGCTGCACTGCCCGTCGGCGCCGGCACACTCGGGGTTGACGATAAACTTTTCGTGGACGTTGTTGGCCACCACTGCGGACGTCATGCAGTAGCCGCCATCAAGATGCGCCTGTGTGCAGTCAGAAGCACGCAATGCCAGCAGCACAGGTGTGGCTACGCAAGCAGCAGCAGCACGCTTGGCCACCACTGCGGACATCATAAGGGCCACCTGCATACAACGACAACGCTAACAGGAGCCCTGCTGGCTTTGTGCTACTGACAATAAGGGCACTATGGCCAAGCAGCTCAGCATCCGCTGTGCATCAAACATGCCCCGCACCACCCTGCAGTGGTAAAGGCATTACATTTGCCTGATCCGTGCTGCCCTGGTTGCGGCCTGACACCCCGTTTGCAAGCTACATATACACACGCCTGCCACTCCCGCCAAAAAGGCCCCAGAACAAGAACACATGCTCACCTGTGCCCCATAACAGCGCAAGAAAACGTCGTGCTCACCTGTGCTGCCTCCTGCGCCTCCCTGGTAGCCACCTTGACCCACCGCGGAAACACAAGGTGGCTCCATGTCCTGTCTTCCGCTGGCGTTGTCTCCCCCCCCTCATCCCCCCCGCCACCCGCCCCACCCCCCGCCCCTCCACGCTCATCATTCGAGCCCGGCGAACGCCGCGCTGCCGCCGCCGCCTTTTGCCTGCTCCTCCCCTTGGCCGCGCTCGCACCCGCACCCATCTCCGCCCCGCCTCCACCCGAACCACCCTTCCTCCCACCACCGTTCGACCCGCTCCCTCCTCCCGTTGCCCTCCGCCTCAATCCTCCCCGTGACGATGCCGCCGCCACCTCCACCTCCACCTCCACCTCCGCCTCCGCTTCCTCCGCCTCCTCCACCACCATCGCCTCCGCAAAGCCCTGATCGTCCGCCTCGGGCCCATGCAAGGGCTCAGCAGCCTCCTCCTCCACACCAACCGCAACGCTCTCGCCCCGCGCCACCACCACCTTGCGCACGGCGTGCTTCACCCGGCCCTTGACACCCGCCTTGCCCGCACTCCCTCCACCTCCGCCACCACCTCCGCCACCGTCCCCACCCGACCCACTCTGTGCCGCCGCTGCTCCCGCCTCATCTGCATCCATATCCGTCTCAGCTTCCGCCCCTGCTGGTTCTCTCTCCACCTTAACCGCCTCCTCTTCCTCCACCGCCTCCACCTCCTCCTCCTCCTCCACCGCCTCCTCCGCAGCCACTGCAGCGCCGTCTGCCCCCCTCCGCCGCTTCACACTTCCCTTAGTCCTCAGGGGCACTGCAGCGCCAGCGAACGCGCCACGACGCCTCTTACCCTTGCCCGGAGCCTCCTTCCCTCCCTCCCCACCACCACCGTCCCCACCACCCTCACCCGCACCGCCTGGCTGCGGCTGCGGGGGTGGCAGCGGCGGCTGCGAACGGGAGCGGGTGACGCGAGCAGACGCACTGCTGCCACCGCCGCGACCGCCACGCTTGCCGCGCACCTTCCTGCCACCTTCCACCAGCTGCCGCCACCCCTTCCCACCTGCCTCCATCTCTTCCTCTTGTTCTTCCAACGAGTCAACGTCAACAACCGCAGCAACGCCCTCCTCCACCTCCTCCTCCCCATCAGCACCCTCTGCCCCCTCCTCTCCCTTCTTCTTCTCCTCATCCTCCGCCCCGTCTGCGGCAGCACTCCGCTTCCCTCGCCCACCTACACCCACGCCACCTCCCTGCCTCGCCCGGGCCAGAGCCACTGCCACACCCGGCGACACAGACCGTCCGCCGCCGCCACCACCACCGCCGCTAGTGCCAACACGGGGCATGCGCGGGGACGGAGCGCCACCACCCGCGACGCTTGCATGCGCCAGCAAACTGTCCACCTGCCGCTTCAGATCGCGCGTCGGCACCACACCACTCCCGCTTGCCTTGGCCACCACCCCACCACCAGCCCCTGCCGCTTTGCCGCGCCCGGACGCCGGCCCAACTTGCACCACGCTTGCAGCCACATCGCTACCACCACCGCAGCCGCCATCCACCGCAGCGTCACCGTCTGCACCCTGGTCAGTGAGGGTTGTTGCGGTCCCGTTAGGGCTTGGAGGGGGCATGGGAGAGGGCTTGCGGCCCATGGCGCGCAGCAGCTCCTGAACCACGCGAGGCCGCAGTGCCGCCTGCACCGCCGGCTGTGCCGCCGCCGCCGCCGCCGCCGCAGCAGCAGCAGCCGCCGCCGCAGCAGAGGCGCCCTTAGCACCCCTGCCAGTGGGCGCGGTCTTACGCGCGCTGCCCGGTGGCGGCGGCGGTGGCGCGGCCGTGTCCTCCTCCGTGTCTACGATCTCAACCTCGAGGTCGGCGTGCGTGCCGCCGTTGCTGGTTGGCTTAGTAGGCATGTCGACGTCTGCCTGCACGTTCCAGTCGAGGGAGGCTGGTCGCCTGCCCCGCTGCCAGATGATGTTGGTGCCGGCGGCGGTGGCTGTGGTGGTGGTGGTGGCAGCGGGGGCGGCGGCAGCAATGGAAGGGTGGGGCGCGAGGCGCCGGCGGGGAACAGGGGAAGGTTTGGAGGCGAGGTTTGCCAGGAGCATGTCGGCGGTGGTGGCGACGGTGATTAGGGCTTGCGAGGGGTGGGCGGCGTTAGGGTCCGGGGCGTCTTGCTGCATGCCTGCTGCCGTTGCTTTGTCCTCCTCCGGGGCTTCCTGCGGCGGGCCCGCCGTCACCTCCACTATCTCCACCTCCTCCTGTTCATCCTGTTGCACACCTGCTACCGCCGCCTCCTCCCCACCCACTGCCGCACCTCCCACACCATCCCCCTCTCCCTCCTCCACTGCCGCCGCCTCCTCCCCACCCACTGCCGCCTCCACCTCCCCACCATGCCCTTCTCCCCCACCCACTGCCGCACCTCCCACGCCACCCCCCTCTCCCTCCTCCACTGCCGCCGCCTCACCCTGCAAGCCCTCATCCCCCATGCCACCCTCCACCTCCACCGCCACCGCCACCGCCACCGGTGCATCCACCTCCACCCCCTCCTGCACCCCCATCTGCTCAGCTGCACCTCCACCAAAACTCGCACCTGGATCCCCCTTCCCATCCACATCCATCGCCACTCCCACCTCCGTCCCTTCCCCACCACCAACCTCCACCACCACCGCCGCCGCTGCTGCCGCTGCTGCCTCCGCCTCCGCCACCGCTGCCGCCGCTGCTGCTTCTGCTGTTCCCCAAGACTCCACAGCAAAGCCAATGTCGCTGAGCGCAGCCTTTCGAGCAGGGCTGTGAAGCATGCGCCGCCACGACACCGGTGGAGACGCGGTCGGCACACCAAGCACACCACCATCCCCTGCCTCTTCCTCCCCCACTCCGACCGTAGCAGTAACGATCGCGGAGAGCGTGGGTGGCGCAGCGTCACCTGCCGCCTCCGCCGCAGCGCCTGCTGCCTTGGCTGCTGCAGCACCCTCCTCTGCTTCCGCACCCGCATCGCCGGCCGCCGTCACTCCCACCGCCTTACCCACCACCGCCGCCGCCGCCGCTGCCGCCGCGCCCTGCTGCTGCAGCTGCAGCAGCGCCTCAGGCACAGGTGAACCCGATCTGCTCTGACCCATGAGCGCCCCCTGCTGACGCTGGTACTGCGTGAAGGAGGCGACCCTTCGGGTTCCCACGCTGCCCACACCGCCCCGCCCGCCACGGGCCCCAACCACCCCTGCCGCTGCGGTCACCACCGCCGCACCATCACCCGCTGCGTTGCGCGCTTCTGGCGCCCCGTTCTCCGCCAGCTGCTGCTCGTCGGTAGCAGGCGCACCCGCTGCAGCGGCGGTGGCGGCGGCGGTGACGAATGGGGGGTCTTGCTTTGCTGTCAGGGGCTGTGCGTTGCTGGTAGTGGCGGCGGTAGCGGTGGGGTCGACAGCACCCGCTTCCCCCATCACGCTGGTGTGGGTGAGGGTGGGGCGGGGGCCGGCGGCGGCTGCGGTGCGTTTGGTGCCGGGCGCCGGGCTGCTGGCTACACCACCGCCACCGACAAGGGCGTCGGCGGCGAGCGTGGCGGCGAGGGCGGTGGCTGGGGTGGTGGGCTTGACGGTGGGGTCGGGGAGGGTGGGTGGGTGGTTGTTGTCGGTGGGGAAGGTTGGTTGGGTGGTGCCGGGCACGGCGCTTGCGTTGGGCACACGGGCATCTGCGGGCAGGTGACAGGTGGGTGAGTGTTGTGCTGTGTGTGTGGTGAGCTTTACATCTGGTACAGCCATGTGTGGCAAGCAGATGTGGAGCTTGGTGGTCACCTCTGGTAAGCGGATGAGCCTAGATGATGATCACCACGCACAGAACCGTGGGACCAAACCTCCAGCTCCCCCGCCGCCACCTCGGCTTTGGGTTGAGTGTGTGCTGTGCTGTGCTTTGCATTTGTTCTTTCATGGAGGCTCGCCCTGGGCTGCTCTTTCCACATGCCCAGACTCGCTCGTTCTCATTTGCGCCTGCTGCGCCCCACATCGCCAGTGCTCCTGCTACGCCCCATACTGCCAATCACTCACCGCCGCTGATCTGGCCGATGGACGCCGCTGCGAGTGCAAGCACGGCGCATGTGCAAGCAAGCAGAGCGGCACACGCACTCAGTTGCTGCTGCCAGGAGAGACGCCAACTCAATGCTCTTCATTGAGTTCTCTGATATCTGACACGCCCCTGCCAACACAACAGAAGGAAAAACCGCGTCCCCTTATTCATGCTTCCGTACACGCACCCTCGTAGCGTGCCCTGCGCTCCCGCATAAAGTTGAGGCGCTGCTGCAGCTGCTCGAGCTGCGTCAGCACCACGCTCATGTGCGGCGCGTCGGCGTGGGCGTCCTGCTGCAGCTGCACCAGCTTGGCTTGAAGCTGCGCGCGAAGACGGGCAAGCGCAATGCGCCACGCCGTCGCGCCTCGCTGAGAGGTCCCTAAAGACATGGGGGCCAGCAGACAATCATGGGGTCTGCTGGCCCCCACTGGCAGCAGCAGCGCAGGCGGCTGCTTGTCCCACCCACAACGGCGGCGCCTGCATCCTGTGCGTCACCATCCGCCGCGCTGCATGCTGCCCACGTGAACGCCTGCTGATCACGGCTGCACTGCTGATCAGGGCCGCATGAACAACACTGCCATGCAAGCGCGATGCGGACGCCTCTGCGACAGCTGGACGCGTGCAGTAGCTCACCGCGTCGTGCTCACACTCCGCCAGCTCATGCTCCGCTGCGACCAGGTCGCCATCCGCCTTGGCCTTGGCCTTCTCATCCGCCTCGGTGAGGTCCACCTGTGAGGTTCGCACCGCCCCACGGGCGCCCCACGTCCGCGCCATGTGATCAACGGCCCGCACAGCACCTCCGAGGGACCCCTGGGTGAAGCGCCGATGCATGCTGGCGCGCGCTGCGCGGGTGGTGTGTTGCTGGTGCTGCAGGACGCACCAGGCGGGCCTTCAGCTTGGCCGCGTGCAGCTTGAGCTTTGCCTCCTCCACGGGGCTGATTGTGCCCTCAATGATGGCACGCGTGATGTCCTCCTCCCCCTTGGTGATGGCATCACGCAGGAGCTGCACCGACGCCATGTTGCCCGGGGGCGCCCGTCAGGCGGGCGGCGGGTCCAGAGCGCACCAGGAGGGGTGGAGGGATAGGTGGCCCCTCCTTGGCCAGTGCTGCTGCCACCTGCACCAACTGGCCGAGCTCTGCGTGTTCATGAAGGGTTCGTGAGCCCGAGTTTGCGCATGCGAATCGTGATCGCGAACAAGAGAGGAGAGGTGCGTGCGGCACACCTGGAGATGTAGAGGGCGTGCTAGCGCGCCCATCCGCATCGATCGCCCGTCTCCATCGATCGCTGTGCCGCCTGAAGGATCGATGAGGCGCCGCGCAGGAGCGCTGCTGGGCCAGCTGCGTGCACAGTAAGCGCGAAATGAGCAAGATGTGCCTGGTAGCAGCGCCAGAAGGCACCTGCAGGTGTTGGCTGGATGCGCACCACCTCGTGCAGTGCGCGCTGCGTGCCGCCGCGTGGGCAAGCGCAGGGGCGTGCTGGCGCCACCGGAGCAGCAGTGGATCACCGGCAGCGACGCATGTCGAGTAGCAGCCAGCACGCCACCCACGCAGCAGCCAGCGCAGCAGCCAGAGTGCACGCCGCCCCCTGCGGCGCTCACTTCCTGGCACACGGAGCAGCACCAGTGCGTCCAGCAGCAGCACCACCAGCAGCCACACCCTCTCCGGCTCCAATGGCACAGCAGCTCACATCCCTGGTCCCTCCCCTCCGGCACACGGCGACTCCACACCTCCGCCCCGCTCCACTTAGCCCACAGCCACAGCAGCCACAGCAGCAGCATACCTCACGCCACCCCGGGCCTCCCCTCCCTATCCCCAATCCTCGGAGAAGACCACGCCTGTGGCTCCTCGGGTGGGCTACCCGAGCTGCTAATGGATGTTTCCTCGGGTGGGCTACCCGAGCTGCTAATGGATAGCACCGATAGTCCAGGAGGCCTCCTTTTGGCAGCCTTGTCAGCGTCAGAATCAGCAGGAGACGTGTCGGGACAGCACAGCTACAGGTTGAGTTGGCTGCCAGCGCTGCAGGCGGCTGCAGGCGGCATCCAGTGGGTGCACGACGCGACGGGTGCGCCCTGGTGGCTGTCCATCCCAATGACCACGCTGGTGGTCAGGCTGGCGCTGCTGCCCTTCTCCATGTGGCAGGCCCGCACGGTGCGCAAGCCCTGATCTGGGGCTCTGGCATGCCATGCACTTGCTGGTTGGGGCTTGGCACGGCAGGCCAGCGGCTGCGCATAGTCATCATCATATGATGATGATGCTATGCTGTTGCTGCTTGGTCCTCTTGCCTGCAGGTGCGGTCTACCTACATGGTGTACAAGGAGGCTAAGGACCTGACGGACAAGCAGCTGGGGGAGGCGGCAGTGGCACAGGTGAACCCACCCACACTCCTACACGCAAACTCTCAGCCAGCGCCAGCGCCAGCACCACTTGCATTGCAAAACGAGTCAGGTGGGAAGTGGGTGAGGTAAGGATGGCCGCTCACTGACGAAGTGGCGCCGGTCAACGTATGCTGTTCACTATTGTGCCATGATGCCCGCGCAGGAGGGCAGGGCCACGTAACGTTTCCCACCGTATGCTGTGCACACTGCCGTGCCATGATGCCCGCGCAGGAGGGCAAAGCCACAGAGAGCGAGGCAGACGCCCGTCACCGCACCCGCCGCACGCGCCTGCTGCTCTCCAACTTTGCGCTGCTGCGCACCAAGCTCAACGCGCCGCACCCCGCATGGGTGCTGCTCAACCCTATGGTGCAGCTCCCCGTCTTCATGGCGCTGGGGGGAGGGCTCAGGCTCATGGCGGCATGGAGCTGGCCAGGGCTTAACGAGGGCGGAGCGCTGTGGTTCCGGGACCTGACGCAGGTGCGCTACGGACGTTTTTTCAGGGCAGAGGGTCAGGGCAGGCATGCGAGGAGCCCTGGTTGCCATGTCATGTCGTTGGAGTGGGAGTGGCAGATGGTGGGCGGATGATGTGGTGTGGTAGCCATGGTGTGGTAGCCATCTCGTGTGTTCGGAGTGGAGTGGCGGATAGTGGGCGGATGGTGTGGTGTGGTAGCCATGGTGTGGTAGCCATCTCGTGTGT
>QAXK01003280.1:0-27989 GCA_004335735.1 Chlorella sp. KRBP | reverse complement strand
AGAGTTCACGCCAGTGTACGTCCTGCGGTGTGTGTGAACACGTGCACGTTGCTGGACCTGTTGAATGAGCTGCGGGGAGTGCAGGAAGGAGTGGGGTGGCCGCGCACGACGGTGGCTTTGCGTGGTGCTGTGGCCGTGCTGCGCAGGTGCTCGAAACGCCGAGCCTGATCCAAGGCACGCTGCAGAAGGGCGTGCCGCTGGCGCAGCACCGGGAAGGCGGCGAGTCCACATGCTACTGCTGACGGCCGCGACACCTTGTGCTGCTGCGGCTGCGGGCTGCGGGCTGCGGGCAGTTTGCCTCCATACTGCTGGCTCGTGCCGCATCACCAGGCAGCTGGCCAGACTCACCCAGGAGATGGCCTCCCTGCCTAGCTGACACGAGCCTAGACTAGACAGACGAGGTCACAAGCAGCGCCTTTCCTCAGCCGACCTTTTGCGACAGGGGCAACACGTCTTGATCGTCTTTGACAGACAGACGCGCCCAATTGCAAACCGAGAAGACAATCGTGTGAGAGGGAGTGGGGCTGACTGTCGAACGTTGCCTCTCTTGTGTGCGTGTGTTTCCATGTACATTGCCACCAGTGAGCGCTGGCAGGTCTCGTGCCATGGTCCGTGTTAATCACGATGATGGCCTGAGTAGCTGCCCTGGCCCAGCACAGTAGGACATGTACGATTGTGAGCCCTGTGGAGCGGGTTCGTTGCTGCTCCATGCATGCCTGGCCACCAGCTGCGCATGGCGGATGCGGCAGGGGCGTGATTGGAGCGAGAGGTGTTGCTGCTGCTGCATGCAAGAGGCTTTGCGGTTTCCAGGTGGCTTGCGAAGTGTGCTTGCAGGCAACTTGGATCAATGCAGCAGAACGAAACAAGTGGTGCAGCGCCAGGAGTTGCCGTGGAGCTGTCACACACGAAATGCATCCCTCTATCTACCTGCCGTCACGTGCAGCACCCGGCAGCATGCGAGCCTGCCGTGAAGTGCGCCATGCAGCGCGCGCGCTCATCCTGCAGACTGCCTGGGTGGTGGGGTCAAGTCCAAATGATTGGTCGGGAGAGCGCAAGGGCTGCCACACTGGTGGTTAAGTTCATGCCTAACACTAAAACGCGAGGGCGTGGCTCGCTCGCACGCCAGACCGCGCCCGCCCACCACGGGGCAGCAGCAGCAGCTCAAGGACCAAGGTTGCCAGACCTAGGGACAGGTGGCCTCAGCCGTGGCCACCTGGCCTCCTCCAGGCCTGCCCTGCTCCTCGTGCACACACGCTTTTGGCGTGCCGCATTGCTGCTGCTGAATGCCGGCCCACCCGGATGGTGACGATGGTGGCGTGGCGGGCTAGTAGGGCTTAGTGAACGGCATGAACCCCAGTGGGCAGCACTTGTAGTCGTGCCCCGCGGGAGAGTTGAAGAGCGCGTACTGACAGCTGCCGCCCACGCACAGCTGGTCCAGGGTTGCGCATGGCGCCTTGAGGGCTAGGCAGACCACAGTGCCGGGTGCAGTCGCGACGGTCAGGTTGAGGTTGTTCACCTGCAAGCACCAGTACGCATGCCATCAGGAGGGTAGGTGTTGGGTGAGCCGTGGCTGCCTCACCATCATTTCCCTTCCCCAGAAGCAGCTCTGCCGTTCAATTACTACTCTGCGTGGACCCATGCCCACACACTCGCCTCACCTTGACAGAGGGGAAGGGCTTCATCTGGAAAAAGGGCGGCCGCTTGACGCCGTTGACCGTGGCGTAGCTCAGTGCACCCGCGCACGTCGCCTTGACGTCAAACTCGACCTTGTACAGGTCCATCATGCCGCACGCCGCGCCCACCACGCCCGTCGCCTGCACGGAGAAGCAGTGCTGCACCGTGCCGTCCGGCTGCGCCTGCGACGTGGGCGGGCTCAGCGTGAGCGGCCCAGTGCTGCGGTCGCACGTGCAGAACGGAAAGCCGTTGGGCGGCGGTGGGAAGGGAGGCGGGGAGGGCGGCGGGGGAGGAGGGGAGGGCGAGGGGGGGGGCGACGGGGAGGGCGGGGGCGGCGGTAGAGGCGAGGGTGGCGGTGGTGGCGGGGGCGGCGGCGCGTAGAGCGTGACGGGGCAACAGTCGCGCTTGCCACCGTTGAAGACAGAGGCCACGCATGTGGACCACGCCGCGGGCCGGCAGAGCCCGGTGACTGCGTCAGGCAGGCCCTCCGTCTTGAAGCAGATGCGCGTGCCGGTGGCGTTGAGCGGCGTCTTGTTGAGGTTGGCGACGCGGATGATTTTGACCCGGGTGTTGAACTCGTAGGAGCGGCGCGTGCCGTCCACGTAGACCGCCTTGATGTTGTTCTTGACGGCGGGGTTGACGGCCACCTCAAACTTGTAGAGCTCCATGGAGCAGCACTTCCAGCGCGGGTCGCAAGGCGCCACGGTGACACCAAAGCAGACCATGGTGGGGTCGGCATCGGGCACCTGGGTGACGCGGTACGGCGCGTGCGTCATGTCGCGGTCGCAGCGGCAAAAGGGAGGGAAGAGGGGGTTGCTGCCGCCGCCGCTGATGGTGATCTCCGTGCCTGCGGGGCAGGTGTGGTGGCGGCGCGGCGGTATCGTCACGGGGGCGGTACGGCAGGGGTGCCGATGCGTCCGGACTTGCACCCACGGCCTTGCGGCAGCTGCTCAGTGGCACAGGCCGCTCGCACACATGTAGCTGAGGCTGTTTGCGGCTTGCTGCGCACAGATCGAGTGCCAGGCATGCACACCTTGCGCGGATGCCGTGGCTGCGAGGAGCCCCAAGGCCAGCACGGACCGCGCCACGAGCCTGCGGTGCTGCTGCTGATGCGTAGTCATGTCTCCTCGTCCGGCAAACAGTCGATGCTTAGCGCTCGCTCTCAGGATGTCGTGCACTCTGCATTTGCGCACGGAGATGCGCGCAAGCCGGCCAGAGAGCTTGGCCTCAATCACCCATCAATGCAGGGTGCTTGTGATGCATCCACTGGTGCTGTTACCGCTGTTCTAGTCTGCTTCGCCTTTCTGCAAATGCGCCGGGCACGGCGGGCGCATTTGCTCACCTCTGTGGGCTGAGCAGGAGGAGGGCCAAAGCGCCTGGCGGAGGGTGGATGGACGCAGGAGCTGGTCGCCCGCGACTGGATGCAGCAGGTTCAGCTTCGACTGCGTGTTTTGGGGTGGAGGATGGCGAGCACTCGGTCTCGGCCCTGCAACCTGTGCGCGCCGGTAGGCACACAGGGAGGGTTCCCGGACGTGTGATACTGCTGCCCGCTCGCGCTGAGAGCGTGTGCGCTTTGGCCTGCCTTGGCGTGGACTGGCTGCGGCGGGACCTCTTGTACTGTCGGGCTCTCCCTCAAGTGTGACTCGTTCCCTCTCGCGCGCGCGGGCAGGTAGTACAGCTGCAGCCTCGCGCCGACACGCTGCAGCCACTGCCATGTCGTGCGCGGAGCTTAGAGGGCCGCTTGGCGCAAGCGCCCATCACGTTCGCTGCCAGATCTGCATGTACGGGACAGACTTTCAGATGTCCTCCCACTCGTCGTCCTCGGCACCTGCAAGTGCAAGCATTGTGCAACGTACGGTTGGCATGTATGCACAGGCGGAGGTGTTGCTGCCGGGGAACACAGCGCCCCGCACCTGTGGCCTGTTCCGGCACCACCGCCTCCGCCTTGAACCTCTTGTGCGGGGGACCCTCCTCCTCCACCTGCAGCACGTTCGCAGCAACGCCACATCACCTCACGGTTTTGCTGTCACGCACGGCATGCCACATGAGCAGATTGCGGCCAGCAGCAGCAACCCTGTAGCGCACCCCCACCCACCCACCTGTTGTTGTTGCTGTTGAGCTGCAGCTCCCCTGAGGAAGAAGGGCTGCAGGGAGGGTGCCTTGGCCTCCACTGCCGGCCCCAGCGCCGGGCCTGCCGTCAGCACGGCCGCCGCCACTGCAGTCGTGGCCGCCCCGCCCGCAGAGGCTTCGGTTTCTGCCACTGCCGCCGCCGCGCCGCCATCTGCCAACGTCACCTGCGGCCAAAGGTATGCTCATCTCCTTGCGGCGTGATCGCCGTCACACCACTTTGCCGCTCCTGCCAAACGTCCTGCCGCCATCTCCCATCCCCTCAACCCCACCTCAACCCCACCGCACACCGCGCACCTGCACGTGCGCCTCCTGCTTGTACAAGGCAGACTTGGCCGCACTGTTGGCCTCGGTAAGCTGCGTCACCCCGCCCGGCCCCCGCACGCGCAATGCCGCCGCGCCGCCGCCCACCGCCGTCCCACCCAGCCCGGGCAGCAGGCCGGCTGCCCGTGCCTGCTGCGCCCTGGCCCAGTCCGTGATGGAGCCGTGGTGCGGCGGCTGCGCATCATCACCATCACCACCATCACCGTTGCACGGCGTTCGTGCCAGGTGTCGTGGTGCTGCAGCCCTTCGCCGCCTGCTTAGGACACCAAAGCAGCCCTGCAGACCGCTCTGCAGCCCAAACGCTAAGGCGCCCCAGGCACACCATCGAAAGGGTACTGAGCTGAGCACAGCGTACCTGCGTGTGCCGCAGGCTGTGCGTCAAGCGGAAAATGGGGTCCAGCTGTTGCTCCATGTCCTTGAACAGCTGGCTCAGGCGCTGCGGGTGCACGTGGTCATCGTGGTGTGGCGCACTGGATGCGGCCACGCTGCGTGCCCATGGACGCAGCAGGATTGCCCACCACCAAACCAGGAACGCAAAAGAGTGCTCTGTGCATGCTGTGCATGCTGGAATGTCTTGCAAGCCTGCTGGTGCTGGTTGCTGCTGCTCGTGCCCGCTCACCTCTCTCCGCGCCTTGCGTTGCTCCTCGTCTCCTGTTTGCCCCGTTGCCAGCACCTGCGCACGCAAATGCCCGCAGCAGCACTGTTGGCGCATGGGCGAACCAGCAGACAAGGGTGGCACACACTCGTGATGGTTGGCACACCGCATCCCGGTCAAGCGCACAAACTGTCAGTCAACGGCGAAAGCTGCAGCACAAACAGTCAGCGGCAAAGTCTGCACCGGGCCAAACAGTCGAAGCCAAGGCGGTGCTCACGGCTTCAGACAGAGGCAGCGGCGGCCCCCTCCCGCACCTGCTCCACCACTGCACCGCACATGGCGCACACCATGGTGCCGTCCGCCTGCAGCACGTCCATGATGTCGAACGACGTGTACTCCTTGCCGCAGTGCGGCGCCTTGCACTTGTACTGCGCCACCGCCTCACGCGCCTCCAGCTCATCCTGCAGCAAGGGGGAGTGCACTTGCAGGGAGAGCACTTGCATAGGGGACAGGGGAGTGAGGGGGATGAGGTGGAGGTGGTGGTGGAACGCCATTACACACACGCTTGCCCATGGCGCGAAGATGCTGCAAAACGCAGCAATGCTGCGGAACCGCACAAGCTGCACCTTCAGCAGCCGCTTCATGACGTGCAGCCGTAGCTGGACCATGTCAAAGGCCCGGGGAAAGTCCACCGCCCAGTAGCTGTAGGTGTGGTGCTTCTCCACCTCTGGCTCGTCGTCGTCATCTGCAGGCTTGGAGCTCTCCTGCAGCATGCGAAGGGTTGGACACAGAGTAGCACGCGCAAGCATGCACCGCGTGGCCACATGCTTGCTGCCCGCGTCGCGTCCCATCTCCCTCCGCTGTCGACGCTCAACCACACGCTAACCCAGCCACCCACCTGCAGCTCCTGCAACTGTGCTGTCCGCGTGTCCACTGCCTGCTTCACCAGGTCCCTCTTCTGTGTGCGCTTGGTCTCACGCTGGCTGTGACTCATCACCAGGTGCTCCTGCATACGACAGGCAAGGTGCACACACTCTGGAGCGCTTGCGCATATTCAGGCCACACAGGCACAGCACTACCCCAGGGCCTACCAACACCTGGGCCGCTACTCAACCCCTCTGTCCTTCCAAAACGCCAAGGCAGCAGTACCCACGGCCCCCAGAGCCCATGAGAGTCGCGGCAAGTGCACACTTCCTGCCTCCCAGTGCCCTCACACGCAGAGCCGGCGCCCTCACGCGCCTCATGCGCCTGCTCCCACACCTCCTCGTGCTGCGCGGCGCTATGGTTCCCACCCAGTGGCTGTGAGTGAGGCACCCACAGCAGTCTGTGCGCCGCCCAGCATCCTCACGTGTTCGAGGTACTTGAGCGCCCTCCTGAGCAGCTTGTGGTGCTGCGCCAGGTCCGTGCACATCTGCTCCTCGCTCACCCACTCGCGCTCCAGCAGGTAGTCCATCACCACAATCCCCAGACCCGACGTGTCAATCTGCGCGGGTGTTTCCGTGGCACAACTGTGGCGCCACCACCCGCTGTTGCGAAGTGGTAGGCACTATAGCCATAGCTGGGCTGCCCCCTACACCATGTGGGCAGGACGCACGGTCCTGTCGTGATCCTTGTGTACCATCGGTCCGTGCGCTTCCGCGTCGCCTCCGTGCAGGCCCATCACAGCGAGGAGGTGCGTCCCATGGCACACAGCTGCTCAGCAGCCCTGCCCTGAGTGCCCTTGGGCCAAGACGCAGGCACGGGGCCACTCCGGGCACGCGCACACCTTTGCCAGGCGGCTCCGTGAGCCCCCCTCGGTGGCGTCCTGGTAGTGGAGCGGCGGGCAGTGCTCTGGGTAGAAGGCGCGCACCACCAGGCGCAGCAGCTGCTTGAACGGCCGCGCGTCCAGGCTGTTGGCGTCCATGCTTGCGGGCCCGCTGCAGCTAGCGCAGGCCTGATTGCCTCAGCGCTGATGCGCCATGCGCTCTGCTTAGCAGCTTGCAGGGCCTGAGATGTCTGCAGCTCAGCGTGCACCCCTTGCGGGAGCTTTGGTCGGCCATGCACACAGGTGGGTGCAGAAGAGCAGCAGAGGCCACAAGAGGAGCAATGTGGTCATTAGCTGGATCAAGCGGGCGCGCAAGCAGCGCCGCAGCCGCTGGTGATGGCTGCTCCACGAGCCAGCCCTCGCTGCCAGTGTCCACCTCCAGGCGGCGCGTGCACGCGATGGCGAGCGCGCCCAAGGAGGTGACGCTGCTGGACTATGGGGCGGGCAACGTGCGCAGCGTGCGCAACGCCATCCGCAAGCTGGGCTACTCGATCAAGGACGTGAGTCCACGAGATGATGGGGGTGCGGCGCCATTGCCTGCAGGGTCCTGCGAGCGAGCGTGCACGATGCAGCAGGCTCGCAGTGCCGAGATTCGAGCGACCGCGCGCAATGCGATTGCTGCTGCTCCTCGCTCGCCACCTGCGGCGGCGGATCACACCGATCGCTGCTTCATGGCGCAGGTCACCAAGCCATCGGACATCACGTCTGCAGACAAGCTGGTGTTCCCAGGCGTGGGCGCGTACGGGCAGGCCATGTCCATCCTGCGGCAGCAAGGCATGGTCGACGCGCTCAAGGACTACGTCCTGGTGAGCATGAGCAACAGCAGCAGCGCTATCACCAGCACAAGAGCAGCAGTTATGGCGCTTGCTTGGGCGCCATCCGCTAAAACTCGCCCTCTCTGGGCCGCCCATCTGCCCACTGCCTTGGCTCACCTGCTCGCACAGGAGGGCAAGCCCTTCTTCGGCATCTGCCTGGGCCTGCAGCTGCTCTTCGAGGGCAGCGACGAGAACGGCGGCATGGAGGGCCTGGGCATCATCCCGGGGCGCGTGACGGAGTTTGACCGCGCCAAGGGCCTGCCCGTGCCGCACATAGGATGGAACCAGCTCAACGAGCACAGGCCCTCGGCGCTGCTCTCGAGCGTGGGTGACGGGCGCGTTTACTTCGTCCACTCGTTCAAGTGCGTGGTTGGGGCACGCTGTGCACACCATCCGACTTGCTACGCAGTCTGTTGCGTGGTGACTGCCGCTGGACACACATCAGTGCCGGCAGCGTGCCAGTATGGCTGTCTGCTTGCGGGTAGATGTCTGCTTGCGGGTACGTGATGCTTGGGCACTGGATCTTCCCCATCCCCCATCCCCGACTCCTCATCCCTGCGGCACCCGTATGCCTGGTCGTGCCACAGGGCGACCCCCTCCCCTCAGAACCAGGACTGGGTGCTGGCCACGTGCCAGTACGGCGAGCCGTTCGTCGCCGCCCTGGGGAAGGGCAACGTCAACGCATGCCAGGTGAGCCTGGAGGAGGCCTTGGCGCCGCTCCGCCGAAGCGCAAACCACAGCAGCCCCAGCACTGCAGCACGCACTGCTGCTGCTGCCATCAAAGTCGGCAGCACGCATTAGCTCGACCTATAATTGCGCCGGGGAGTAGGGGCTGACCTGACGCTCACACAGCGAATTGTGTCTGAGATCCCTGTGTGCTCCCCACTCCCGCAAGCGCAGTTCCACCCTGAGAAGAGTGGCACCACGGGCCTCAACATCCTCCGCTCCTTCCTCGAAACCTCCTCCATCACCAGCCAGGAAGCCCACGCCGGCGCCGCACAGGCGGCGGCAGCAGCAGCTGCACCTAGCCGTGGTGCACGCACGCTGACGGGGGCGGGCGGACTGGCCAAGCGCGTCATTGCCTGCCTGGACGTGCGCTCAAATGACCAAGGAGACCTGGTGGTCACCAAGGTGGGCGTTGGACGCCGCTGCCGCTGCCGTGCTGCCTATCGTGCACCAGTAGCGCTTGCCTCGGTGCTTGGTTGGTGCTCCGGTGCGCACCAGTGCGCGACGCCACTGGTCTAGTGCGAGGGAGGGCTCAGGCCTGTGCCTCTTCACGCGTCACAGCAAGCGTGTGTAGAAAGAATCAATTCATTTTGTTGCTGTATCGCTGTTGCTCCGTGCAGGGTGACCAGTATGACGTGCGCGAGAAGGAGGGCAGCCGCGACGTGCGCAACCTGGGCCGCCCCGTGGACCTTGCCGCGCGCTACTTTGACGAAGGCGCGGACGAGGTGACGTTCCTCAACATCACTGGCTTCAGGGACGCGCCGCTGCAGGACCTGCCCATGCTCGAAGTGCTCAAGCAGGTGAGGGCGTGGAGGATGGTGTCTTCACCGTCACTGACACAGATGACACGATCTGGCATGTGGGAGCGCTGCTAGGCCGGCGTGGGGCAGGGGGAGGGCTGCTGCATCACGGAGCCACCGCCTGCTGCTGCGTGTTTGGAGGCCATAGCCTTGCCGCCTCAACCCGCCAGCGACGCTCACCCGTGAACGTCCCCGCGTGTTTGTGTGTGTTGAGCTTAGCAGCTGGTGCGGCCATCTCTGGCAAGCAGATGAGCCTAGGTAATTAATCATCAGTGTCCTGTGCACGTGCGCGCGCAGGCTAGCGAGCGCGTGTTTGTGCCTCTCACCGTGCCTGCATGCACACGAGCACGTGTTTGTGCCGTGGGGTGTGTACACACGAGCACGTGTTTGTGCCTCTCACCCTGCGTGTGTGTGCACGAGCGCGCGCAGGCTAGCGAGCGCGTGTTTGTGCCTCTCACCGTGCCTGTATGTACACGAGCATGTGTTTGTGCGTCTCACCCTGCGTGTGTGTGCACGTGTGCGCGCAGGCCAGCGAGCGCGTGTTTGTGCCTCTCACCGTGGGTGGCGGCATCAAGGGCTTCCAGGACGCGCAGGGAAAGCAGTACAGCGCGCTCGAGGTGGCGGCTGCTTACTTCAGGTGCGCGACGCACGATGCCCTCCTGCTATCCTGTGTTACCCACCCCAGCACGCTCAGCTGCGCCCATGATCATGCCAGTCGCGCGGGCAGTCTAGCCAAGCACAAGCGCCGAGTTGCGCCGCTGAGTTCAGCGGATCCAGGTCTTGTTGACACACTCTGCCCTGCACCTGCACCCGCACCGGTGTGCACGCTGAGCTTTACATCTGGTACAGCCGTGCCTGGCAAGCAAACATACCGAATTGTCAATACCAACACTGTGCGCAGGTCTGGTGCGGACAAGGTGTCGATTGGCAGCGACGCCGTTGAGGTGGCTGAGGAGTACCTGCGCACGCACCAGCGCACCGGCACCACGAGCATCGAGCAGATCAGTGAGGTGTACGGGCGCCAGGCTGTGGTCGTCAGCATTGACCCAAAGAGGGTGTGGGTCAAGGATCCATCGCAGGTGAGGAGTGCGTTGAACGCACGGTTGCTTTCACTCCACCTTCTGGTTTGCCTTCCTCGCCCACTCGTTCGCTTGCACACGTCAACTGCATTGTGCAGTGTCTTGTGCATCACTCATCGTGCACCTTAGCGAGCACCACTAGTAGGAGCATGCGAGCACGCACAGCATGCCATCATGGGTCCGCTTTGCCGAGGGCTTGTCGTGCTTTCAAAACGCACCTGTCCCTCCTTCACACCGGACCTAGAGTGACTCCCACGGCAATGACAAATTCCCAGCCCCACATCATGGTCACCGCGCCGTGGGCTGGATGCCCGTTATGCCGACAGCACGCACACCACCTGCTTGTACTCTCTCGCTGTGTTGTGTGTGGGCGTTGGAATGTGCACAGCCTCCCCTTGCGCCCAAATCATGCGTACAGTCTTGTGCGCATGATGTCTCCTCGTGCCGGGGCCCCCACCTGCCTCTCTCCCTGCTCCTCCTTGCGTGCCTGGGTGCACAACAAGACTGTGCGCATGATGTCTCCTCGTGCCGGGGCCCCTGACTCTTCCCCTCACTCTCTGCCCCTGCACTCCTCTTTGCCCCACTCCTCCTTGCCTGCCAGGTGCGCCACAAGACTGTGCGCGTCACCTCGTCGCGCCGCGGCCCACAAGGAGAGGAGTACTGCTGGTGGCAGTGCACCAGCAAGGGCGGCAGGCAGGCGCACGACCTGGGCGCCGTGGAGCTGGCGCAGGCGGTTGAGGCGCTGGGGGCCGGGGAGATCCTGCTCAACTGCATTGACAACGACGGAGCGGGTCAGGTGCGGCTGCCTGGCAGGTGGTGCGCTGGTCCGCGCCACTGTGTCGTGACACCTGTTGGCAGCCAGCGGGTTGTAGCAAGCAAGCAGATGGCCCGCAGTTGACCAGCACGTGTGCGAGTGTGTTGATATTAGCATCTGTTTGGGCGCCTCGGCGGGGCCGGAGCCCACTACCGGGCGTATCAGATGACAAACGTGTGCGTGTGCGGCTGTGTGTGTGGTGCACAGGGCTTTGACCTGGACCTTGTGTCGGTCGTGAGCGACGCCGTGTCCATCCCCGTGATTGCCAGCTCTGGTGCTGGCGCACCAGAGCACTTCACAGAGGTGCGCGCTCTCCACAGCTCCACTCCCATTACCCAGAGAGAGACCGCTTGCAGTGGGATAGCCACGCAGCGGTACCAGTAGGACGTACATACAGCCCGGGCCATCAGACCGGTAAAGCAGCAACACCGTTGTTGCCAGACCAAAGGGGCTGGGGCTGCTGAAGCTTGCGGGCTCTTGGGATGCCTGTGGCATCGGCTGGCAAGCGAGCCTGTGGCGTGTGTGTAGCTTGCAAACGGGGCTTCAGGCCGCATTAAACAAGGCAGCACGGGTCAGCAGCGAGCGAAGATTAGTGTGCGTGGCGTGTGGCTGCATGCAGGTGTTCAACGCCACGCGGGCGTCTGCGGCGCTGGCGGCCGGCATCTTCCACCGCTGCGAGGTGGGCATTGACCAGGTCAAGGAACACATGGCCACGCACAAGCTGCCCACGCGCGTGCGGTGAACGCGCCCATGCCAGTGCGATGACCGCCACCAAAGGCAACCAGTGCCCTCAGCCGTGCTCTGGGAGCAGCACCCTGCAGGGTAACTGCCCCCAGACTGCCCCTCGTCTTTTTTTGTATTTGTTGGGAGTGTGATTGACGAGCCTCTTCAGAGTCCAGGACCCATCATACGCTCGTGTAGCTGACGTGTATCGCCGTGACTGCGCTGCTTCCGTCAACTGCGGCATCCCTGCACGTGCGTGCGTTTGACATGCTGGGTGCCCACAATGGTTGCAAAGGCACGCCGCAGCGCATGCGAAGTGCTTCTGGCCCGCTGATCCTGCTTGGGACAGGCGATTTCAAGTTGAGCAGTCAAATACAAAGGTAGCCGCCCGGTGTCGAGGACGTCCAGGAACCAGATGCAATACAAATCAGACAGCACATGCGCCAGCACTCGAGACCAAGCAACGGCCCTATCACGGCGGGGCGCACTGCGGGGGTTGGTTTCATTTATGTCGGTCAAGCACCGCCGCCACGTGTCACAGGGGCAGCAGGAAAGCCAGCAGGGCGCACGGGTGAACGTGCATCGTCATTGTGCTAGTTAAAGTGTGGCCAGGGGGGCGCCAGGCGGACAGGCTCCCTGCACTGTCCACAGTCGTTGCCGCAGCAAGGCGTGGCATGATCAGCACCAGAACCAGGCGTCGTGTTGCGGCACCATGGTGGCACCAGCACAGCAAGGCACGTGATGGGAGCACCGTGGCGGCGCCACATTCAGGCGGAGCGGATGATGCAGCACCGTGACGTCCCAAGGTGTGCTAGGAGCGGTGGAATAGGCACGCCCACCTGCCCGAGTGGAGGAGCACGCGGTACGCACTGCGCTAATGGAGCACGCCCAGCTCCTGCCCAGACGCAGCACGAAGGCGCTCTCCCCTGCCTAACAAGAGGGGCCCAAGCGCAGCACAGGGGCGCTCCCTGCCTAGACTAGAGGCACGCAGAATCCTGGATGCCCTGACATGCCCACCCGTCAGGCCCCGTGTCCGAGAGCTGCAGACGCCTCCACAACACAGGCTCCCATCACACCACACACACACGCACAGAAGGGGGGCTGCCAAGGCGCTGCGGCACACCACCAACAACGTGGCCAGGCAAAAACACCAAGGGGCAGCACGGCAGGGGTCCACCCTGTGCGTCATGGTCCGCCTCTGCTAAGGGGAGGGAGGCACGCGTCTAGGCCTGTGCCTGCAGTCACGCCCCCTGCCTCCACGAAATAATCGAGCCTGTCATCGGTCATCCCTCTCTCTCGCTTCGTGTGGCCCCACTCTCTCACTCAGTTCTCGCCCCTCCCCCTCTCGCAAAAGATCACACACACTCTCTCTCTCTCTCCAAGTGTCCCCGCTCTCCCCGTCAGGTGTCATCAAATTCCCTGAAGCGAGCAGGCACAAGGAGCGTGTGCGCGGAGCAGATGCCCAGTGTGGTCACCGTATATGCTCCCTGTCCGCGTTGCCAGATCAGGAGCGCGTGTGGCGCGCGTGGTCACTGCCTATGGCGCCCTCTCCGCGTTGCCAGATCAGGAGCGTGCACATGGTCACTGTCTGTGGTTGTGCTGCTGGAGGAACTCGCGCGTGGTGTTGCTCACGCTGTCTGGGTTCTGTGCCAAGTCTTCCTGCACAGGCACACACGCGTACAGGCAACAGCACCATGCACTGTGATCACCGTGTGCTGTCATCACTCGCCCACATCTTCTTCCTCCTCTCAGCCCACCAGCGTTGCGTCCGTTAATGCATTTCACTGCACCCACGTCACAGCCCACCATCCAGCCCACACCCACCACCATCCAGCAGAGAGGCTGCTTGCGTTGGTGAGACAGCGCGGCGAGTGTGTGCTCATCTCGATGGCGCCCTCAATCATCTCAGAGTCAGTGATGGGCCCACCTTGCCACCCTCCCACCAGCGCCCCCACACCACCACAGCCACACCCACCACCACTCCTCACCTCGATGGCGTCCTCAATCATCTCAGAGTCCGTGATGGGTCCGCCCACCATGACCGCCCCCCCACCGCCTCCATGCCCCACCGCCTGCGTCACGCCGTGCCCCCCCGCCAACCCCCCGTGCGCCACCCCGCCATGCCCCTGGTCGTGGCCGCCCGGCGCCGGCATGCCGCGCCACCCTCCCTTGGCCTCCTCCAGCAACCGCTTGATGTCCTCGGGCCGCTGGTGACCTGCGGATGGTCAGGAGCTCAACACACCACAATGGTCATGAGCCACCTGTAACGTGCACTGTCATGAATACGTGCTGGGCGAGGCCTGCCTGGCGATCTGTTGTGGCGGCTGCAGCATCATGACACCTGTCGTCAACGCCATGCCATGATGATGATGAGCCATCTGCATGGTTGCTGTATCGGCTGGACACCGGTAACATGGAGGTGCTCTCTGCTGCGGGACTCTGCTGCCTGTCCTCTGGCTGCTGCTGCTGCCGCTGCAGCATGCATGACGTCCCCGCTGACGTGCCTATGAGCACAGCTGTGGTGCTTCCCGCCCGGTCCCTGGCCCCCACGCACCCCACACCCGCAGCCGCACGTGACCCGCACCCACACGTGACCCTCACCCACACGTGACGAGCGCACCTGGTGGGAACGAGGCCTTGAGGTACGTGTCGTTCATGGTCGCAGCCTCCGGTGGCAGGTTGGTGATGAACCAGGGGTGCTGCATGATCTGCTCCAGCTGGATGCGCTGGTTAGGGTCTGGCAGCAGCATGCGGCGCAGCAGGTCCCTGCCCTCGGGCGACGTGTCGACGTTCTCGGGGATGGTGTACCGCATGTTGACCATCTTGTCCAGCATCTGCATCGTGGTACAACGGCACCAAACAGCTGTCACAGATGCATGATCATCATCAGTGGCCACGCCTTTGAGCGTGCACCAGAGTGCCACCGCAGCAAGGTGCAGGCCAGCATGCACGCTCGTGCCTACGGCAACGCATGTGGGCTGCATGTGCGCTGGCATGCGCTGAGCGCTGGTACCCACGCTGCACCTGCACCTGCCCCTGCGCCGTTCTGTTTCCTCCTCTTGTGCCACCCCCTGGCGTGCTAGTGAGCCTGCTGGCAGCTGCTAGTCCCTGCCCACCTGCAGGATCTCCGCTGCTTTGGGCACGTTCTGCCCAGGCGGCGTCTCAAAGGGGTAGCGTCCGTAGAGCATGACGTACAGCATCACGCCGCACGACCAGATGTCTGCCACCTTGCCGTCGTACTTGCCGTCCCGGTTCACCAGCACCTCTGGCGCCATGTACGTGAGCGTGCCCACCTACGCAGCACACCCATGGGCGGCAGGGCAAGGGTGCCGCCAGCGCGCGCGCACGCATCGGACAACTGGCGCGGGTGCGGCGCGCCCATCCGCCATGTCCTGGCACGATGGGCACCTCCCGCACACTGCTGACACGCAATGCTGGATGTGGTATGCTGAGCGCCATCGCGCACAGGCAGGGCAGGAGATCTCATGAACGAATGTGCGCGTGGCGCCGTGTGCGCGTCCCCCACTGAGTGGATGAGCACGGGGAGACGGCGCTGCTGGTGCCCACTGCCCCCTCGCTGCGTGGCGCACCTTGCTCTTGGCCGCTGATTTGAAGTCGGCCTTCGAGTAGCCGAAGTCGCAAATCTTGAGCAGGGGCAGCGGCAGGCCCTTGACCACCTGCAGCAGTGTGTTCTCGAGCTTGATGTCGCGGTTCGCCACGCCTCGCTTGTGGCAGTAGTCCGCGCCAATGATGAGCTGCTGGAAGAACCACCTCGCCACGGCCTCCTTGAGCCGCCCCTGCTTCTGGACGTAGTGGAAGAGCGAGCCGCCCGTCGCGTACTCCATCGCGATGCAAATGTACTCGCTCGTGAGGAACACCTCCTTGAACTGGATGACATGCGGGTGCCGGAGCAGGGAGTGGTTCACGATTTCTGCCTCGACGTATTTGTTCACGTCCGCGCGCTTCAGCAGCTTGACCGCCACCATCTCCTGGTTGGCGTTGCGGGCCAGCTGCACGAAGCCAAAGCTGCCGCGCCCCAATGTCTGGATCTTCTCATATCTCCCGCCAGTGTCGCGAAGCGGGTCAGGCTCCATTGCTGCCGCTGCTGCTGCTCGGTGAGCTCCCTTTCTCGCCAATGTGGCGCACGCTGCTTCTGCTTCTTCTTCTGCTGCCACCGGGGTCGATCCATGCAGATCACATGGGTTGCCAGAGGTGAGTATCAGTGTGTTGCTCACACACGGGGCATGGCCACGCCTGGCGGCGGGGCGGGCGGATGTGGCCCAGGCACCAAGCGCAGCAGCACCAGCAGCAGCGGGCGGCAGCAGCAGCAAATCACAATGCTGGATGCTTGGGCAAGATGGTGCTATAAAGGCCCCCAGTCCGAGTGGGCGTGCATAGAAGCATCGTCGCAAGAAGCGAGCGGGCTACAAAGTGCTCTGTGGCCAAAAGGGACGAATGGGGGCGGCATACAAGAGCAACAGATAGGATGACAGATAGGAGGACCAGGCAGGTAGGATGAACGAACAAATGGGAGCCGGGGAGTCACGAGGAGCGTACCACCGCACAGCATGTGCCGCCACGCCTAGCGGTGTGGGCCTTGCACGCGCGGGGTGTGCGCTGGCTGCTGCTGCTGCTGGTCAGGCTGGTCATGGTGTGTTTGGTCACTGTGCAAGTCAAGGGTGGGGCGCACTTGCGAGTCATCTTGCCCCGCCCCTCCCAAGTCATCCTCCGCCCGCCCGCCTCCAGCCTGCAGCAGCGCAAACATCCGACGGCGGCGCCGCAGCGACGGTGGCGCACCCGCCGCCACCCGCAACCTCCTGCGCTTCCTGTGCTGCCCTTTGCCCGTCCCCGTCACGAGTGGGGAGGGCGGCGGCGCGGGCGGGGGGATGCCCACCGCCACCACCTGCCCAGGTGGCGCCAATGTTGCGTTGAGCCCGGTGATATCCGCAGGCGGCACGGAACCAACAGCGTCCTGCACCCCAGATGCGGCGGCGCTCTCCGCCACCGCGCCACCGCCAGTGGTGCTGGCGATAGTGGTGGTGCTGCTGTTGGTGGTGGTAGTGCCGGAGGGTGACGAGGTGGTGTCGTTGGTGCTGGTCGGTGTGGCGCCGCGTGGGGGCGGGCTGGCCCAGCCATAGGTGTAGCCGTCGGCGACGTCTGCAGTGGCGCCGGCAGCAGGCGGCTCGGAGACCCATTGCAGGATGGCGGAGTAGCTCGCCACGCCCACCTGCGGCGGTGCAGCAAGCGCATCGGGGCGGGGAGAGCGATGGCGTTGCGCTGATCGCCCTAGCCAGCTGGCTCAGCGCCATCCTCGCCCCGGGTCGCCACAAATGTGCGCTCACCAGGTGCGCGATCTTGTATGGCGAAGGGTAGGCGTCGATCGTGCCGACCAGGATCGCGCGCACGCGGTTGTCTGCAGCGATGTAAAGCGGCGAGCCGGACTGCCCGTCGAGCGAGGGGCACGTGTGGTAGACGGTGCGCGACTGGCAATCGTCGCCCGTGACGCTGCAGTTGCTGTTGGCGCACGAGCCGAAGGGCAGCGCCACCGGGTATCCCGCCGTGGACACGGGGTAGGTCGTGACGGGGGCGCCGCTGGATGCGCTGGTGGCGCAACCGCTCGCGATGCCCATCCATCCGGCCTGGTCGCCCACCGGCGTGGCGAGGCGGATCAGCGCCACGTCCCAATCGAACTGGTACCGGTCGCCAACCTGCAGGGCGAAGCTCGCAGACGAACCTCGCGCACGGTAAAGCCCACAGGCCACACCCGGCACGCCTTCCGCCGACAGCCGCTGCCCTACAGTCTATGCCTACAGTCTGCACAGGCAGCGCTATCGACTCCATCCCCTATAGAGCCCCACAGCAGAGCCAGAGAGCAAAGGGCCTCTCCCCACCACACGACCTCAACAAGCAGAGCCCAGGAGCAGCAGGGCCCCTCCTCACCAGCATGAAGTTGTCGAATATGGTGGCGTACGTCCACGCCGCCACCCCAAACGGGTCAACCACGCCCCCGGCACTGGTCCGGTACCTCCCAGCGGCAAAGTCCAGCTCCTGGTAAAAGCTGCCGCCGCCGTTGCCGTCGCGGCTGAATACGCAGTGTGCGGCGGTGAGCACGGCGTCCGCGGCCAGCAGCGTGCCGGTGCACACCCTGGCGCCCGACTGGTCGGTCAGCTGCAGCTGGCCAATGGTGGTGAAGGGGAAGCGGTTGCCGAGCGGGCAGGTGGGCAGGCCGGGCGGTGGCGGCGGCGGCTGCCCGGTGGCGGTGCCGGTGGTTGTTGCGTTACTGGACTTGACGATCATCTTGGCCGGTGGTGGCGGCGCAGGGGACGGTGGCTTGGTAGTGGTGGTGGTACTGCCCTGCTGCATGCGGCGCCCCTGCTGTTCCTGCTGCTGCTGCTGCTGCCCTTCTTCAGGGTTGTAGCATGGCAGGCTGGGCAGGCCGTCCGCCGACCACTCGGGCCACAGCAGCCCCTTGTCCCCGCCCTGGGAGGAGGCTGTAGAGGTGGAGGTAGAGGTGGTTGAGCTGTCGGCCCCGTGTGAAGCCTCTGCCCGTGCTTTCTTCCCCGCCTGCTGCATAGCCGCAGTCAACGCGTCCAGGTCGTATACGGCAGCGTAGAGCAGCCCGTTGCGCGTCACCCGCAGCGCTCTGACCAAGGACGAAGACGACGCACCGCCGCCGCCGCCGCTGCCTGAGGCCTGCTGGCGCCCGGTGCTGCTGCCTTGCCGGGACAGCTGCCCGACCTCCGCTGCACCATCCTCGTCGTCGTCTACCTGCACAGTGGTGGCCTGGTCGCCCCCCTGGAATGTGCTGCTGCTGCCCTTGGTGACCTGCTGCTGCAGGCGCACGACGCCCAGGAGCTTGTAGCCCTGCTCGGCGAACGCCTGCATGTCGCTCTGGCGCAGCTGGCGCACCCTGCGCCCGCCTGGGTTCTGGTCGTCCGTTGGCTGAGCCTCCAGCAGCAGGCGGTGCAGGTGGCTGGCGCGGCCGAGGCGCAGGCCTGCCGAACTGCCCGCGACGGGGTCAACGCCTGCGCACGGGACCACCACCACTTGCTCAGGATAAACTGCAAGCTGCTGCTACTTATGAAGAGCTCTGCTGCTTGCTCTGCCGCGCACCTCCCCTGCACGGCCCGGGCGCGACGATGGCCACCCTCTGGCACGACGCCAAGCAGCGGCTCTGGTACGTGTGGCCGTCCGCGCCGCACACAAAGTCGTGCCCCGACGCCTTGACGGGGCAGCCATGGGCGCAAGGCTGCTCTGCGCCTTCGCTTCCAGCTCCCAACAGCAGCACGACGCACGCGAGGAGCCAGGGCCAGCGAGGGCGCCGGCCCATTGCTCTCAGCGTCTTGCTGCTGCTGCTGCTGCAGTCTCCGCGTGCCGAGAGCTCATCCTCCTCCTCTCCTCCGACCCGCGCGCGAAGCTAATCAGCGCTTGCAGATGGCAGTGGGACGCCGCTGGTGGTGCGTGCAGCTGGTGCTGTGTGCTGGTTGTGTAGTGTCTTTTGCAGTGTCTATCTGCGGTTGCCCGGCTTAGCTGCAATCGTCCGTCACACAATTCGCCCGCCATTGCCTCTCAGCACACCAAGTAGGAATTGAGCACTTCAGTCTGCAGAACCATCTGCTTTGGCTGTCTTCCTCCGCCGCTTGCGCTTGGGCTGGGTGCCGTCGGCTCGTGCAGGCGCTTGCGCCGCCGGTGACTGCAGGTGGTGACACGCGCGCGCTGCATGTGAGGAGGCCATGCCAGCTGTGCAGTGGGATGTCAAGGCAGCCGCCCAGTGGCCGAGCCGCACCTCTGCCGCTGTCCCCGCAGGCTCTGAATCGCGTTGCCGCTTGTCGCCTGCGCCTTGCCCTCCTGCCGGTGCCGCAGGCGTGGGCTTTTTCTTCTTCTTGACCGACAGAGGGTTGGGTCCCTGCAACACACACGCACAGTGCATGGCGGATGCCTGGTCTTGAGCTGCCCGGTGGCACCTGAGGGCGTACTGCTCTTGCCACGGCGCGGGGCCATCGGCGACCCTGTCATAAGCAAGGGGCCTGACTGCGGGGCATGAGCAAGAGTTGCAGGCCGGCGGCAGCAATGCGCCCGCCGTTGCCGCACAACCCGCACACCTTTGCCTTGTTGCGCCGGAAGACTGCCGTGGTTTTGAGCTTGGGTTGGAGCTCGTCCAGGTCCTTGAGCGCGTCCGTCTGCCGCTCGTGTGACGGCACTGCCTGCTGCGCTATGCTGGCCTGCACGTGACAGCCACCAAGACACCGCTCGTGAGACGGCACCGCCTGCTGCGCTATGCTGGCCTGCACTGACTGCCATGCTCAGGCATGTGGCACCTAGGCGCTGCTAGAGCCAGGTGCAGCAGGTCCAAGTGGCGAGGGAGCGTGTCGAGAGAGCTCACCTGCTTGGCCTGCTGCTTGGAGAGCTCGTGCGGCTGGTGCAGGTGCACACCGTTGATTGTAGCAAACACAAGGGGGCACGCCGGCACCTGCAGGGGCCACACAGCACAGGGCGGCCGCCACGCACCACCATTACCGCATGCTTGCATTTCACCTGTACGCCTTGTGCTGTGGGTGTTAGGGCGGGATGGCCGGGCCCGCTGCACGGAGGAGCGAGGGAAGCACCGCAGCCCACCCTGCTGATGCTCTGGCAAACGTCGCTGCACCTGTTCCAACTCGGACCGCAGAGCTTGGTCCTGCGTGGCCACCCACCACCGGTCCCCATTGCTCGCGCCTGCATGGAAAGGACGGCACGGGGCGCGGCGTGACTCCCACCTCCCTGCACCTTGGCTGATGCCGTGCCACCATGGCCACCACTGCCAGCTCTGCACCCCCGCATCATCTAGGCGGGCAGAAGCCTCTCACCAATGGTCTCCCGTATGCAGGCGGCGGGGGAGCACTGGCCCTTTTCGTGCCCGCACTTGTGCAGCTCGCAGCCCTTGGCCAGCTGCAGCGCCTGTGCACGTGCACGCACGCACAGCCGCGCAGGCCGGGCCTCATGGTGGAACATCCTGCTGCTGCTGGAGCTTGCTGCAGCATCCCACCCAAGCCGGCACCTGCTGCATGTCGCTGCCGAGCTGCTGCAGCTCCCAGGTGACGCAGCGCGTGACGTAGAGCTTGGTGCGGCCGCCCAGCAGGTTGCTCAGGTGCTTCTCCACGTCCGCCAGGCTGCAGCGGAAAGCAGTGAGCACGCTGCTGCGTGGTGGATTTGCGCTGCGCCCAGCGCGTGTGCCGTGGCGCAGGCCCCAGCGCTGCAGCTGCTCACCTGATGGACAGCGCTGCATGGATGAAGTTGCCGTCGAGCAGCACCTGCGCGCGAGCGTGAAGAGCGTCAGGTGCGGCGTCGAGCTGGCGGTGCCGGCGAGCAGAAGGCGCGCGGCGAGCAGAAGGCCCGCGAAAGAGTGCGTGCCTTGAAGGGCTCGTGGAAGCCGTAGTTGAGCTTGTAGAACGCCACGGCGCGGCGAGTGTGCTTGTGCTTCTTCCGCCTCATTCTTTTGCCTCCTTGGTGGTGGTGGTGGTGCTGCTGCTAGTGTTGATGGTGCTGCTACTGCTGTCTGCCTCCCTCTGCTGTCTTGCCGGAGTCGTGGCGGGTGTGCTTGCATGGGCACGAACGCCACACAGCGAGCAAAGCAAGTGAGCGATGCCGCCTCAGCCGCCTCAGCAGCTTGAGCCATGCTTCATTGCCGTGCACGTGGGCGCCGGCACGCACGCTCGCTCCAAGGACGCCCGCTACCTGGCGGCGATGCGGGCGGCGTGCACAGCCGCTGCCGCACAGCTGCAGCCCTCCACAACAGAGCCAGATCGCCATCAGCTGCTGCCAGGCCATGATGGAGAGGGCACCAGTGCACCGGAGGAGCAGGCACATCCGGCGGCGGCGCGCCTGCCACAGCCCGTGGCTGCAGGAGCCAGCCCTGCGTTGCAGGCAGTTATCGCCGCTCTCTGCGTGCTGGAGGTGAGCAGCAGCAGCAGCTTCTGCTGGTCCTGGCGACAGAGGCTTTCCCGCTCAGTCTGAGATGGCGCCCCATCGCCCCGCACAGGACGACACGTGCACCAACGCCGGGCACGGCTCTAACCTGTCCTACCTCGGTCACGTGGAGTGCGACGCCGGCGTGATGGACGGGTGCAGCGGCGCGTTTGGGTCCGTGGCGGCAGTGCCAGGTGAGCGTTCCGTTCGACAAGCACACGGCGCATGGGGCCTTGGATCATCTCTCTAGGCACACACTGGGCAGCAAGAGCCTGTAGACGCCCAACTGCCTAGGCAAGGGCGAGGGTCTGCTGCCCGCAAGGACACGCCTGCAGGGACTTGCGCGTGGCGTGTGCGTGCAGGGGTCAGGTGGCCTGGCCAAGCGGCGGCGTGCCTGGCAGTCGAGTCCCTGCAGCCACTCACCTGTGGACGAGTGCGGCCAATGTGCGTGCAGTTGATCTTACAACATCGTTAGGGACGGCAAGCACGCTTTCAGCTACCGCTGGACTCCCGCTGATGCAGCGCCAGCAGGGTGCGCATGTGCTGCACTGCGAAACTGCTGCCGATTGCCTGCAGGACGCTGTGTGGCTCGGGGGCATTGCAGTACGCCACGTCCCGCCAGCTGCATGTCCAACCACTCGGCCACCTCCACCCGCAAAACCAACAACACCGCTCCTGTCACGGCAGTGACGGCGCTGCCCCGTCCACACACCCAAACCACAACCCACACCCGCAGCAAGAGCAACAGCCCAGCACCGAGCTGGCACCTGCTGGCTCGTTCCAAGTCACACCGGAGGCGACCAAGGCGTGGCGGCGGTACCGCGGCATGGTTGCACAAGCGGGCAGCGGCTTTGCTGCGGCCCCAGCAACAACCTCACACAACCAGCAGCGACAACCTGGTGCCGCGCCAGACACGCCGTCTGTGCTGAGCTGCAGCGACGATATGGCGGAGGGGGAAGCGCAGGACGAGGGCGGTGTGGAGGTTGGCTCAGGGGCCGAGGTGGCAGATACGGTTGGGGTGGTTGTGGTGGACGCGTGGGGTCGGGTGGCGGCTGGCGTGTCATCGGGTGGGCTGGCCCTCAAGGCGGAGGGGCGGGTGGGGGAGGCGGCCGTGTTTGGTGCGGGGTGCTGGGCCGAGTGCTCGCACTGCTGCGGCCATGGCGGCACGACGTTAAACGCGGCTGGTGGTGTGGAGAGCCGGACTGGTGTGCCACATGCAGAGGTGTGTGCCGGGTGTGGGCGAGAGTCAGCATCGCACTGAGCGGGCAGTGGTGATGAGCTGTGAGCACAGCTGTGGCCGGAGAAGCAGGGAGCGTGGGGAAAGCAGGGCCATGCCAACGCAGCTACTGCATGTGCGTGTGAGCTGGCTGCAGGCAGCAGCCCACCAGATGAACGGCGGCCATGATGATGGCAACAACAGTGACGACTGCGATGCGGACGGCCAAGTGCTCCTGTCCTGCAGGTTTGTGCACGTATCCTTTTGCAGGGTGGCGTGCAGTTGAAGCAGTTCCTGTCGTTGCAGTTTGTGCCACCCGGAGCGAGGCCATGCCGTGTGATCGCATCATGCCTTGCACGCGTCATGCCTTGCAGTGCGGCGGTCAGCGTGACGGGCGTGGGGGAGAGCGTGGTGCGCAGTGCGCTGGCACGGGCCTGCGGGCAGGCGCTCCTGCAGAGCGCCTCAACGCCAGTGGACGAGGTGCGTGACTGAGCTCAATGACCCGTAAATATGCCAGTTGGTGTGCAGAGCAGTGCTAGCGGTGCACACGCGAGCGGTGGGCACGGTGACACGTGCTTGGCGTGGCTGCAGGTGCTGCGGGCGGTGGTGGGCAGGGAGGTGGGGGCGTGGCGGCAAGGGCCGTGGGACTGTGGGGTGCTGGCCCTGCGCGCCTGCACGTACGTGTCCGCGTCACATGTGGAGGGGGACCCCCCAGGGGGGCGCCAGGCGCGGGCGCCCGGGCCACCTCCAGGGTTGCCGTCCCTGGCGCCAGGAGGACGGGGGCATCCTTCGGGCCACGCTGCTGGGGCAGTGCAGGTCAGTCGCTTGGTGATGCGAGGCTTAATTCGCATCTGTTTGGATACTGCAGGGGCATGACGCTTGACTGCGCCTTTTTACACGTGGGAACACCCTGCCAAGTGGTACAAATGGTGCCCATGGCCCCGAATATTCGTGCAGGTGGTGGTGGAGTCGGCGGCTGTGCACACGTCAGCCTCAATGGGCGTGGCCTTCCTGCACTGCGCTGGACCCAGCGTAGCCAACCCCGCCGCGGCTCGCCCTGCCAAGCGCGCCAAGCGCCATGACGGAGTGGCTGCCGTCATGTCACGGCAGCAGGGCCAGCGGACGCAGCAGGCCACGGGCGTCCGGTGCATGGCCGTGGGCAAGTGCGCGCGCTGGGAGATGGGCACGTCCTGAGGTGAGCTGATCTTGGAGATCTGATCTGCTTGCAGGGCAGCCCTGCCGCAATTTCGAATGGTTCCAGCTGTCGGCGAACCCCAACGCCGTCCAGGTACTCCGCAGCGCACAGTTCGCGTGACGCGGGGCGGTGCTTGCATCTGCGTGCACTGCTCGCACGAGCTAGTGTCCTCGCATATTCGCGCTCAACAGCTCTAACCTCTGCAGCGCTTGCACCCTCCCGGCACACCTCCACCTGCAGAGCTCTGCACACGGACGCTGGAGTTGCAGCACACTTGTTGCTCCAGCTATTGCAGCAGCACGCGTTGCTCAGCAGCTGCAGCCCACAGCCCAATGGCGCTCGCCCTGCTGCTCGTCCTGGCGGTGGCCGGGTTCCAGGCAGCGTCAGCAGACTCCTTCCTGACCTTCTGCACCAGCGACCGCGGCTACGCACCCTACGGCACGCTGCAGCCGACATGGTGCCAGACGGGCGATTCCTGGCCCATGTCCCTGCCGGCTATTGACGACCTGGCCAGCACGCGTGCCATCCTCAAGGTGCCCTTCTGGAGCTGGGGTGAGCGTGCCACCCTCTTGCTGTGGCAAGCGCTTCCGTGCGGCGCGTGCAGATCGCTGACCGTTGCGGACTTGGTGCGACGTGCCGCGGTGTGCGCAGAGCTGAGTGTGGGCGACAGCGAGGGCGGCCTTGACAACGCTGGCTCTGCCGCGGTGAACTCCCTCAACGTCACGTATAAGAACAACGCCCTGCCGCCCCAGGTGCGTCCGCGACTGGCCGCAGCTATCACCCTGTGTGTGCCGCATGTGCGGTTGCCAAACTAGTGTTCACTCGTGCCAGCTGGCTGAATGTGTGTGTGTGTGTCGATATTTGCATCTGTTTGGGCGCCTCGGCGGTACACACACACACACACGCAGCAACCGAGGCTCAGTTGCCCCAGTCGGTCAATGAGTGGACCTCGATGCCTGCGCTGACGCACCCGCAGCTGATCAACAGCGCCGTGGCCGGGTACCGGTACCCCGCCGTCATCATCGTGGAGCTCAAGGCCAACAAGGGCGGCGGCTCCACACCCCTATCCCTCTGGCGCTTCACCAATGTGCTGGTGACGGATGTGCGGAGGGCGTACGGGGACACGGCATACCAGACGTGGAACCTGCAGCTCAAGTACGGGGGAGCCATCTACTACGCGCCCTCGGCCTCGGCGTACGGCTGGGAGAGCACGCGGGCGTGCTACAGCACGCTGACGGGGCAGGCCTGCGACAAGCTGGCGCAGTGATGGGCGACCGGGTCCCATGGACATCCACTGAGTGTACGCTTGCGTGTCGGGGCCGGCACTGCCGCCGAGTGTGATGGATTGACACCACGTGTGGATGATGAGTTTGCCCGTGATTGCTGTTCTGCCGGGACGCATGCTGTGCGCGCGGGTCACGGACACGGACATGGACGTGTGAGCTACTCCTCAGGATAGCAACTCGTAGAGGATAGGGACGGCACCACACTGTCCGCGCACTGTGGCGTGTGCCCTGGGCTCCAGTGAAGGCAGCACGAGCAGCCCGAAAAGACAAACTCGGACAGCGAGGATGGCGGCAGCTTCGGCGTGCACGTACGAGTTCGACGCGCCGCAGTTCTATGACTTCGGCCGTCCCAGCCTCGGAGGCGCGGAGGTGGAGCTGTGGTTCGATGCCAGGGGCGACACGCCAGGTGAGCCCGTAGACATTGTGGGGCGAAGCCAGGCGCTGCGCAGGAGCGAGGAGCCAACGTGCATGCGCCGCATTGTGCGTCTGCGAGTGCAGACCGCGCGCCGCTGGCCCAGCTGGCCCAGCAGAAGGCAGAGCAGCCCCAACAACAGCTGGTCAAGTTGGCCGCACCAGTGCAGCCAGCAGCGGCCAACAACAAGAAGCAGCAGCAGCAGCAGCAGCAGACAGAGCCCAACGTGCTGTCCACGGCCAAGAAGAGCAACATCGTGACCACCTGGGGCGAGCAGACGACAACTGCCAAGCGCAGCACCGCCCGCCCAACTGCGCCCAGCGTGCCCAACAGCGCTGCCACCAACAAGAAGCAGCTCGCCAGCAACCTCAAGGCACTCAACGAGGCCGCCGCAGTGGCCGCTGCCGGTGCGCCCGCCCTGTGCCTCCACCTGGTGGACCTGCAAGCACCGTGGCCGCTGCCTGGCAAAGCCACGCACTCACGCCACCCCAACCGCAGGCAAGGCCCCTGGCGCTGCTGCACCGCTGGAGGAGGAGGAGGCACCAGCCGCAGATGCACCGCCCCCTACCACAGCCAGGAAGAAGCGCCCCCCGCCCAACGGCGCACCGGCCGCCACTCCCCCAGACAGCAAGCGGGCGGCAGCGCTCAGGGCGGTGGCGGGCGGGGAGGCGGCAGCGTCGCCGCGCCTGACCCGCAGCGTGTCCAAGAAGCGGCTTGAGGAGGCGGCGCTGCAGCACGCCACGATCAAGGCACGCGTGGCAGCGGAGACGAGGGTGGCAAGAGAGGTGGCATCACATGGCCAGGAGGTGGCAGCACAGCGCGTGAGCACCCATGCGCCCCACATCCTCCACTGTACCCAACGTCCTGCTGTTACATCCTTTCAGCTCCTTCTCATGTGGTCACGTGCTGATGCAGGCCCACAAGGCACCCAAGTCTAGCGCAGCCCCCACGCCCTCGGCCGCCGCCGCCGCCCAGCCCACCAAGGCGCAGCAGATGGTGCAGCGCAAGGCACCCAAGCCAGCCAGCACCACCACGGCCAGCATCGCAACGGCGGCAGCGTCGACGGCTCCCGCCGCCACAGCAGCAGCGTCTGCTGGCAGCAAGGGGCCGCTGCGGGGCTTGCGGCTGGTGGGGGCCGTGGCCAAGCCCAGCTCACGCCTCAGGGCACTGGCACAGGTGTGAGGTTAAGGGTGTGCTGTAGCGGCACGCGTCTGGTTGTGACGCCTGAGAGCCCCGGCATGGGTGAGGGTGGGTGAGGGCTTGCGTCCTAGTAGGGGTGCGGCGTCATGCAAGCGGCGTGTGCACTGGGATGAAAGCAGGGCAGGTGGGAGGCAAGGCACGTAGGGTGTTGTTTGCGGGAGGGGAGACCAGCGATTGCAGCCTTGGCCATTCCCCCGTGCAGACAGTCTTGTGCCCTGCGACAGGGGATCCTGAACAGGTGAGTATCCTCCAGGCCCAGCGCTCACATTGCCAGGCGAAATGAGGCAAATGTGCTGCCCTGCTGCCCGCCCGCAGGCAAAGGTGGCAGTGGCCCGCAGCGCAGCGGCGTCTGGTGGGGGCAGCAAGGCCGCCGGCAAGCGCTCCGCAACCGCCAGCGGCGGTGCTCCTGCGGGCAAGGACGCACGCCGCAAGGTGCGCCGCGTGTTGTTGTTGTTGTTGCATGCCTTCAGCAGGGGCGGCTTTTTAGACGTGTGGTTAGCAGCACGAGGGCTGCCACCACACGCTGTGCTCTGCTGGACGGTGGCGACGGCCACACATGCCACGACAGGGGGCTGCTCACAGGCGTGCGCAGCTGCACCCTCGAATCACAAGCACGCCGCTGCCCTGCTGTTGCTGAACGCTGCAGGTGGCTGCCGATCCTGCCGCCAAGACCTCTTCCCGTGGCGCCAACTCACAGCAGCAGGTGCGCAGCAGCATCAGTTCTGCCTGCCACCTGCCTCTGGGGAGCAGCCTCTGGGCTGCTCACTGTAGCATGTGCAGCCGCCGCAGCAGGCTTCCTCTTGCCAGCTGTTGCTGTTCTTGCTGCCTGCTCACCTGGACACCTGGGCAAGCGCAGGTGGAGAAGCAGGAGCAGCAGGGCGCTGCGGGCTCCAAGGCAGCAGCCTCAAGGCAGCAGCTGCGCGTGGGCGTGAGTAAGAAGGTGGCGCCCGTCGTCATGCGGGGCCAGGGTGGGGCAGCAAGGGCGCGCGTGGCCAGGGCGCCTGAGGACCACCAGGGCGGGCAGGGGGGCGGCGACGATGAGATGGAGGACGAGGAGAAGGTGCGTGTTGAGATGGAGGAGGAGGAGAAGGTGCGTGCTGAGATGGAGGAGGAGAAGGTGCGTGATGCGTGCGGCGTGTCCATACTGGCGGTCTGCCTACTGGGATGGCTTCACATCAAACCCTATGGTGCGGCGTTGAGAACGTGTCCAAACAGTGTGGCAGGCCACGATGCTGATCATCATCATCATTGCAT
>QAXK01003276.1:0-11654 GCA_004335735.1 Chlorella sp. KRBP | reverse complement strand
CCACACGCTGGGCACCGCATCGCACCGCACCGCACCGCATCCATGGAGCACCTGGCCCGCACCGCACCGCACCGCACCTTACCTTGAGCCCTGGCACTTGCGAGTACCATGCCGCAAAGCACTGCGAGTGCTGCGCCGCTACGCCCGCCGCCGCGCCGTTCGGGCCGCGGAAGACAATGGGGCAGGAGATGTCGCCCGCTGACATGTAGAGCGTCTTTGCCGCAGAGTTGACAATGTGGTCGAGCGCCTGGAGCGCAAAGTTCCAAGTCATGAACTCGCACACAGGGCGCAGGCCGGCAAACGCCGAGCCCACGGCAATGCCGGTGAAGCCAGCCTGTGGGTGGGTGCAGCGGCACACACGAGGACGCATGCTGAGCCTGGTGTGTCCCGTGCAGTGACAACTGCTCTGCATGGGCCCACTGAGCTGTGCTGTGCCTGGCTGGGCGTCCTGCTGCTGTGGCCCCTCCGCGCACCTCAGTGATGGGCGTGTCCTTCACGCGCTCGGGGCCGTACTTTTGCAACAGTCCGCGGGTGATCTGCGCACAAGGGCATACCACGCCACTGTTGTGTTTGAGCACTTTCATGGGCTGCAGCACGTGCCGGCCTGACGCGTGACGGCTCGCACACCTTGTAGGCGCCCTGGTACTCGGCCACCTGCACGCAGTGCACCACAGAGGCCAGCCGCAGTCGTCATTGACTCGCTAGCTAGGTGTTGCTGCTGCCACATGTGGAGTGCTGCTCGTTGCGCGCACCTCCTCGCCCAGCACATAAACCTTGTCGTCCCTGGCCATCTCCTCGTCCATGGCTGAGTTGAGGGCGTCGCGCACCGTCATCTGCATCACGCGCAGCGCGACCGCCGTGAGAGGCTGCGTGGTTGGGGCCTGCGCCGTGGGACTCTGCTGCTTGTCGATCAGCCTTGGCACCTACCTCGGTGGTGCCTGCGGACATGTGCCTCCACGCTGAGCCCAGCGTCGCCTCGCATCGCGAAACCTGCGAGCGAGCGTGGCACCGTGCGCGATGGCCTGCCCGTTCGCGTTGCGGGCCGATGGCACGATGGCACCGAGCCTACAGAACGCGGCAACCAGTCCTCCCAAGACTGCGCCATCACGCTCGCGCCCACATGAGCGCACCGCGGACGCTGCCGACGGAAGGAGCAGGCTGCGCAGAGCGCCCCCAGCTCGCAGCAGCGCCATGGTGTGCGGCTGGACTCCGCAGCAAGCACAAGAGGAGCAGACCTCCTGCGTGGCACTAGCTCTACCGCTCAGCAGCTGACTGAGTGCTGCTGCTGCTGCTGTGCGGCGCAGAGGCGCGTCTGGGTTTGCCATGCGTCCGAGCAGCGCCGTCAGAGATAGTGATGGGCCCCCACAGTGATGCACCTGTCCTGGATGCAGGCCATCTCCTCTCGGTGGTGTGCACGGGCCACGTCACAGCGAGGCGCCCCTCCCGACACTCCTTACACGCTAATGTGAGCCTGAGCCTGCACTGCACTGGTGGGCATTCTCCCACTCTCTGTGGGATGCCAGCTCCTGCAGGCTCCTCCTGATGCCTCCTCCTGATGGGCCGGCGACCACCCAGGGTTGGGCCTACCCTGACCGCACACCGGCACTGTGCACCAGACCCACCAGCAGCTCACAACACGACCCTGACAGTGTTGCTGCAGCCACACAGACCAGCATCAGAGAGCAGCAAGCCAGCAGCCAGGAGCAGCAGCTTGTTGGCGTTGAGCTTGGGCCACGGCAGCGATTCTTGACGCCTGCCCCTCCAGGGCCTACCATCAGAGCAGCATCCGGTGCCCCGAGGGGCACTGCGATGTTCGGGACGTCGGGGAGCCGCCCTTCACAGCTTTTGCGCTCGAGTGGCGCTCGCGCTGCGTCCTCTCAGCGACTGCTAGCGCCACGCAGCCGGCGAGCGGCTTCTTCAGCAGCTGCAGCAGCTGGTTCGGCTGGACGGGGCCTCGCGCAGCGCGTGGGGCTGCCGCTCTCGAGCAAGAGGTGGACGAGCTCCTTGGGAGTCGCACCAGGGCGGCGATGGCAGCAGCGCAGCAGCGACAGGACGCGCACCACCACCAATGTGGCAGCCACCGGCCTGCTGCCGCTCGGCTTCGGTGAGCGTGCCAGGTGGCCACGCGCACTCCCTGTGGGGTCGAGCAAGCTCACGACCGAGCACGAGCCGCGCAGCCATTGGCAGCGGGCTGAGCAGCATGGCAGCGCAGATCCTGCGGGGCAGCGCGCGGGAGCAGGGCGCTGGCACGCGTGCAATCGTGTGGCCTGAAGGGCCGGCCGCCTCACCCCACACGATCCTGCGCAGACTTGCTGGTCTTCCTGAGCTCCACCGTGGTCATGGTGCCTCTCTGCAAGCGCATCAACGTCTCGCCGGTGCTGGGCTTCCTCCTGACCGGCGTGGTGCTGCACCAGTTCGGGTGCGGCGGCGCGGGAAGGGTGACTCAGCGCGCCGCCACTAAAACTATCTCAGCAGGACGCGCGCCGCACTGGTCGTCCTTACCACCATGGGGCCCTGTGGCGCATGCGCTCTCGCAGGCTCATCCGCGACCCAAAGGACATGGAGGCGCTGTCGGAGCTCGGAGTGCTGTTCCTGCTCTTTGAGATGGGCCTGGAGCTGTCGCTGGACCGCCTCAAGGTGCGTGGGCAGCGGGCGCATCACCAGGGCAGTGCACTGGATGCAGCTTGCGGTGCAGCACGGCCGATGGGCGGGTCGGCAGGCTGCCTGGCCGCGAGTGTGTGGCGCGTGTGAGCCACACCCTGCGACACGGCATGGCCTGGACGGCTGAAGTTCAGGTCATGCAGTACTGCCTAGGAACGGACCAGCACTGCCACCAGCAGCAGTGGGTCAATGTGTGTGCGCGTGTGGACTCTTGGCCATCGGTGGCGCTGCTGTGCAGGCGTTGGCCAAGTACGCCTTTGGGCTTGGCACGCTGCAAATGGTCATTTGCACGGGCATCTTCACGGCCTTTGCGCTGCCGGCGGGGCAGGGCCTGGGAACGCACCTGCTGGAGTGGCTGGCTCACGCGCCAACAAACCTCGTGTCCATCCGCTCCGTGGACGAGGTGCGGGATGGGTGTGCCGTGGGATGGGCGGGCGGAGGAGGTGCGGGATGGGTGTGCGGTGGGATGGGCGGGTGGACGAGGTGCGGGATGGGTGGGCGGGAGCGGGCGGTTTGGGTGGATCGGTGCCATTGATGTATGGGTTGCGAGTGGGTAGCCAGGCGGGCGGGCGGCCTGCAGGAGCTTGTCTGCCCTGGCCGCCTGCCGTGCCTGGTGGACGCTGCAGCTGGCAGTGGCAAGACAGCAGCTGCACACCTGACGATGCACCGCTGGCGTGCTGCCCTTGCCGTGTCGCAGGCGGTGGTGATTGGCGGCGCGCTGTCCATGTCCTCCAGCGCCTTTGTGCTGCAGCTGCTGACCGAGCGGGGCGAGATGCCCACCAAGTTCGGCTCGGCCACACTCGGCATCCTGCTGCTGCAGGTGAGGGGCGGCGGGTGAAAGAGGCATCTGGCATGTGCGGCTGCGGCTGCCAAGTGAACAGGGGGGCTTGGCGGGTGCTGCTCGGCAGCTGGGCATCCTGCTGCTGGCGAGGGTCACGGGCTGCTGTAGCGAGCGGGACAGATTGCCAAACGCAAGGGCCTGGCGCAGCATGAGCAGCCATGCTGTGCGGTCGTTGTGCATGACGATCAGCAAGGCTTGGGCTGCAGCTAGCTTCCCAGCCGCCCCGCCCGTGCTGCAATGTGCCCGTCTGGCCGAGCCTGCCACAACGCAGCAACAACGCAGCGCTCTGCTGCTGCTGCCATCGTGCCCGTCCCGCACGCAGGACATTGCCGTGGTGCCCTTCCTAGTGCTGCTCCCCCTGGTGGTGCAGCTCCAGGCCTCGGGTATGGGCGACCCAGTCGCAGCGTTTGCCGACGCAGCGTCAGACGCCGTGGCGGCGGCGCAGACCAACCCGGCCAGCCTGGTGGCCCTGCTGGGACCCACGGCGCTCAAGACGTGCGCTGGCCTGGCGGTGCTGCTGGTGGGAGGGAGGGTGCTGCTCAGGCGCGTGTTTGAGCTGGTGGCGCAGGTGAGCGCATGAGCGGGCGATTGCATGGTCATCAGTGGGGCTTCATTGGCCGTGTGTGGTGGTGGTAGCAGGCTGGTGGGCCTTGTACCCAGCCGGGCAGACCTCTGTCGTGTGCTCTTGCACCTTGGACGTATATCTATAGAGCTCCTTGGCGTACTGCAGCAAGCAGGAACCTCCAGCACAGCACAGCAGGGTCCTCGCTGCACGTGATCCTCGCCCAGAGACACGCACGATGCTCGTGCGTTTGCCCATGTATGCCTTGGCGCCTGCAGAGCGACAACAGCGAGACGTTTGTGGGCCTGTGCCTGCTGACGGTGGCGGGCGCGGCGCTGCTCACTGAGCAGTTAGGGTTCAGCGACACCATGGGCGCCTTCATGGCGGGCGTGCTGCTCAGCGAGTCGAGCTACAAAACGCAGGTAGGTCTTCTAGGAGGTCTTCTAGGAAGCTGCACCTGCGCTGCCCAGCTTCAATGACTGAGCCGGCTTGTTGCGTGCACACACCACCAACCTCCGGCTTGCTGCTCGATGGCCCAACTGCGCTCGCCCCCGCGTGCACACGTTCACGTTTGCATGCGTTGCTGGCCATGGCTGCCGGCACCTGCTGCTGTGGTCGCCGCGTGGCTGCACGCCGCCCTCTCTCCCTCCCTTCACAATGCAGCCACAATGATGAGCACAAGTGTGTGGCTGCAACTACGTCGTTTCCCTGCGCAGGTGGAGGCTGACATCCGCCCTTTCCGCGGCCTGCTGCTGGGCCTCTTCTTCGTCTCCACCGGCGGCTCCATTGACATGACGGTGCTGCGCAACAACTGGAACACCATTTCATGGATCCTGGTCGGGCTCATCACGGTCAAGACCACCGTGGTGGCGGCGCTGGGGCCCAGCTTCGGCCTCTCCAAGTGAGTGGGGAAGACTTCCCAGGCCCTTGCGGCCTTCCGGGCTGCCCACGCGCTGCCATTGTTGCCTGGTATTATATGACGAGGGTCTGGAGTGGTCTGGAGGAGCACGGCCGCAAGCCTTAAAAGCAGAGCTGTCGGGTGCTTGCTGGGCTCTCCTCACCACCAGCACATTCTACCTTTCCCCTGTGGCGTTGCCTGTGCTGCAGGTCCGAGTCCATCCGCACCGGCTTCATGCTGTCGCAGAGCGGCGAGTTTGCCTTCGTGCTGCTCTCCCTGGCCTCCTCGCTGCACGTGCTCCCAGAGAACCTCAACCAGGTGCGCGATAGATCAGCCAGGCATGCCGGCTGCCAGCCATACTTATATTTTTCATAATGTATGCGAATGGAGCTCAGGGGCCGGGCCAGGCACCGCACAGCACTGCCCATCAGCCCAGGGTAGGGAGTGAGGCTGAGGTCGCTTGTCTGCTGCGGCTGCTCTACCGCCCCACGCTGGCACCCAGCAGAACTCTTGGGAGAGCATTGCTTGTCCATTGTCCATTGTCCATCCTTACCTCTGCCACAAGGTCTTCCCAGCCTTTGCACCGACGTTCAGGTGGCGTCAACGATCACCTGTGTGTGAGGCGTGTGCCTTGCACCCGCCTGCAGGTGCTCATCATTGTGGTGGTGCTTTCCATGGCGTTGACGCCTGGCCTGGCCCAGGCAGGCAAGGTGGTGGGCGACTGGGTGGAGGAGGCAACCACGCCACGGGACGCTGACGGCAACCTGCTGCTGTCGTCCGTCACCAAGGACGCGGAAGTGATGGTGTCGCACGGGGTGAGTGGGGGGCGGGGCTGGTGTGAGGTGGGAGAGCCCAAGGGCGCTGTGGAGGTGATGGTGACGCACGGGGTGGGTGAGGGCGGGGCTGGTCCTGGTGCGGCAAGGATGAAGACCCAAAGCAGCGGTGTTGGTGAACCACCTAGTGAGTACATATGCGGTGCGAACCATTTGTGGCAAGTGTGGCTGGCCTACGCCTGAGAGTGTGGACGATGCTCTTGAGAGGCGGGGTGAGGTGTTGACGACATCAGGCGGGATTCTTGCAGAGTTGTGGGGGAGCCTTCGCCTCCCTCGCTCAACCACCTTCACGTCCCTCGCTCAACCACTCCCTCCCTCGCGCCATTGCGCTGGTGCGCGTGCGGCTGTGCAGGTTGAGGACCCGGTGCTGATTGTGGGCTTTGGGCCGCACGGCCAGATGCTGGCAGCTCTGCTGGACCAACCGCTGGCATCCCTGCCCGACCCTACCTCACGCAACTACGTGGCTTTTGACCTGGACCCGTCAAGAGTGCAGGTGAGAGGGATACGCGCCCCACACTATGCTTACATCTGCTCATCTGCTTGCCAGCGATGGCCGCACCAGACGTAGAGCACACCAAGGTTTGACGGCCCTGGTGTCGTGCGGCGGTGTTGGTAGCATGGGTGCAAATTGCCCCCACGGTAGGGCTCATTCCACGGTAGGGCTTGCTTCTTCCCTCCGTCACTCACTCACAGCCGCCCTGCCCGCTCCTTTCGCTCACACATGTTGCTTGGCGAGCTGCAGTATCATGGCACTGTCGCGAACGCCATGCAATGATGATGATGATGACGATGACGATGATGCCATGTGCAGGCGGCGCGTGAGGCAGGGTTCAACGTGGTGTACGGCGACGGGTCGCGCTCTGCCGTGCTGCGCGCGGCCGGCGTCGAACGGCCTAAGGCGGTGGCCGTGTGCCTCACGCAGAACAAGGCGGCTGCGCACCGCGCAGTGGCGGGGCTCAGGCTGGCTTACCCCACCGTGCCCATCTTCTGCCTGGGCAGCGACATCAAGTGAGCGTTGGTCGCCTCAAAAGGGATGGAGGTCCTGCTTGCGAGCCGTGCATCGGCCCCGGAGCAGGCCTGGCGCCATGGCAGTGGAGGCCACCATGGCACGCCCTCGACAGCACAGGCTTGCAGGCAGGATGATGGAGCGATGACGCCCAGCTTCTGAGGCAGCACAGGCAGCACCTGGGCGTGCATGTGATGCAGACCCTACCTGTACAACCCTAAACTGCATGCGCAGGGATGCGGCGGAGCTGGAGGAGGCTGGCGCCGACCGGTGCATCATGGGCAGCACTTCCATGGGTGTGGCGCTGGGGGCAGAGATCCTCACGCGGCTGGGCGCCAGCCAGGCTGAGGCGGCACAGGTGCGTGAGGGATGTGTTGAGAGGGGCCTGTTTGTGGCACGGCCACGCAGGAGGCGGCACAAAAGGAAAGCATGTCTGCTCACGCCGCGCACAGTGCGATGCCTGCTGCATCGGCCTTTAGACCTGCGCAAACACACTTACTCTAACCACCCATCCACCACACCAAACACACCCAAAACTCACTCACTCGCTCACACAGGTGGGGCGTGAGCTAGAGGACGCGATGACCATCAAGGCCCACGCCCTGGCCGAAGCCGTCTCGCGCTACGGCTCCAGCGCCATGGACCGCGACAACACGCTGCGCCCGCTCATCGCCTCCCAGTACCCACGCAGCGCCTCCCCCGCCGCCTCCGCCCTTTACGTGCCATCCAACGCCGCCGCTACCGACCCCAACCTCCTCGCAGCGGCAGCCGCCGTCTCCGCCGCCGCCGCCACGCCCGGTGCCAACGTGCTGGCGGTGGCGACCGCCACCGACAACGGCACCACCATCAGCAGCAACGGCAATGGGAATGGCAACGGGAACGGTGCGAACGGTGCAGCGGCTCTGAAGGCTAAGAAGGCGGCAGCGGTGGCAAAGCTTGCCGCGGTGGTGCAGGCGTCTGTGGACCAGGTGGAGGACGAGGAGGCGGCAAAGGCACCGGTGCGCGCCAGCACCCCCGCCCCGCCCGACACGCTCCCTTCCATGGAGGACGCCATGCCTTCGCGCGCCGCCGCGCGCGCGCCCGCACCCGCTTCTTCAAACGGCGCGGCGGGCCGATCAGGGTCGTCGCTCTCGTCGCTTGACGGCGACGCCGAGGAGATCGCAGAGGAGGAGAGGTTGATGCTGGCGGCGGCGGCAAAGGTGGCGGAGCCTCGCCGTGCTGCGCCCGCCGCATCTCCAGCTGCCACTCCCTCCCCCGCTCCTCCTACGGCTGCCGTGCCGCCGCCGCCGTCGGCGTCGCCTTCGCCTGCGGTGCAGCCGGTCGCTGCGTCGGCGCCGGTCGCCGAGGCGGTGAATGGGGCGGGTGGGTCACCGGAGGCGGATGGACAGGAAGAGGAGGAGGAGGCGCCGATGGTGGTGGTTGTGGGTGCGCCGGTGAGTCAGCAGCCCCGCGGCGCTTCTGCTGCTGCAGCTGGGAAGAGCGACGGCGCGAGCCGCAAGAAGATTGCGGCGACGGCGACGGCGAGCTTGGAGATGTGTGACGAGGAGGGCGAGTGTGACGTGGAGGAGGTTGCGGGGCTTGTGCTGGTGGACGCGGGGAAGCAGCACATGCAGTCGCAGCAGCAGTGGCAGGCGCACCGGTCCGGTTCGTCCCTCTCCTCGGTGGATGTGGAGGTGGTTGGGGCGGGGGCGCGGCCGCGTGGGGGAGGGGGTGGGGGTGTGATGGAGGAGGAGCAGGGCGGCGCGGCGGAGGGGGAGCAAGGTGTCCTGCCGGGGGCAGCGGTGGTGGTGGGCGGCGGGAGGGATGAGGGAGCGGGGGAGCTGGGAGGCGAGGGCAGTGATGGGGAGGGACGGGGGCTGAGGGTGAGGCAGGCTGCTTCCGTGCCGCTGACGGGTGGCCGGCAGTGAGCGAGAGAGAAGCTTTTGGGGTTACGGTTTTGGAAGGCAGGTGGGGAAGGAAGGAGAGAGAGAGAGAGAGCGGTTGGGGTTGCCTTGGTGGTGCGACACGTTGTGGTTGCTTTTTGTGGGTCGTAGAACGAGAGGTTGAGCGGAATGTGGGACGCATCGCGAGTGAGGGAGAGACACAAAGAGAGAAAGAGAGAGAGAGGACAGATTGCGTGTGGGCGTTGCCTGTAGCTATTGTGGCAATGTGTCTCTGACCTGCGTGCCTCTGGCTTGATTTGGGCCGCGAGCAGACTGCTTTTGTGAGTGCGAGTGTCAACGGGGGCGAGGGTGAGCGTTCCTGATGTCGACCCTTGTGCTTTCGCACCCAGCTTGACACAGAGAGTGGGAGCCAAGAGAGTTTGTGTGTGATAATGGCGGCGAGGCGCTTGCGCCCGCCGCTGCTTGAGCGCTTTCCAAGCATCATCATTGCACCCAGAGCCCCGTTGCCCTGGGGCCAGGTGGACGTTGTATATGTGAGCGTGTGGCGCGCGGCTGCTAGCTGCTGTGCGCGCACATGGTGGTGGCAACGGCAGAGGACGACACAGGCAGTGAACTCAGGACGTCGTCACTGGACCTGGAGACCTGCTGTCCTGACCTGCGCGTGTGTTCTTACGCCTGACCTGCTCGGACAGCCTTCTGCCTGCCTGCCTGGCCACCACTCCTTATGACTGAGGGCCTGCGGTCGCTCATGCTCTCATTGGCTGCGTTCCTGCAAGCGGTCCTCTCTCTCTCAGTATGGCTGGCGCCGCGCGTTGCAAAAGAGCATCACGCGGTTCATTGCAGCACCCGAATCTGCTTCCCACAGTTCACAGATGAAAGAGCGCGGCACACGCTGCCCTGCGCCGTCACATGAGCCACGTCACCCCGAATCGTCACCCCAAATCGCGCGTCCATCACATGCCAGCATCAACCAGCATCAAGATCACCGCTCGCCGCACCAGCCACCACCCTCCTCCCAGCACGCCCTTCCCACCTTCACCGTTGCCAGCGGCCGATCGCCCTCCCTGTCCTTCTCTACCTCTCCCTCTTCCTCCCTGTCCTTCTCTACCTCTCCCTCTCCCTCCCTGTCCTTCTCTACCTCTCCCCGCCCCGTCCACGCCCCCACGCCGACCCCCCTCCCGAGGCCGCTGGCAGCGGCGGCGGCGGCGGCAGGTCGTGCGTGTGCGCGTGGTGTCCGTGCTTGTGCTTGGGCTCCTGCCAGGTCGATTCGTCGCCGAGCTCGCCGCGGGCGGCGGCCTCTGCGGCGCGCGCCTCCGCTGCCTGGCGTGCGGTGCGGAGCTGCTGCAGCTTGTCTTGCTCTGCCTTGAGGGTGGTTTGGAGCTCCTGGAGCTCCTCCTCGTCCACCTGGTAGAGGGGCGGCAGGGAACACACGTAGGGCAGGGGCAGTGTGGGGTCAAGTGGATGTAGGGCGGGGCAGTGTAGCAGTGGGGTGAAGCAGTGGACTTGAGTGCAGCTTCAATGCAGCTTCTGAAGGGTTATAGTGCAGCCTCCCGTAAATGACATTTCAGTCCATGAGCAGGCATGGCGTAGGCGTCGGTTGCCTGGGACTGTGGCTGATGCTGGCAAGCACGCTCCGCGAGAGCAGTGTGCCGTGGCAGGAGGCGCACGGTGCGTCTACCAGCAGGCCAAGCGAGTGCCGTGGCGCTCACCTCAGGCGCAGCCACGCCCTCCTCCTCCTCGCCCTCCACGCCGTCCTGCTTGGCGTCAGCGGCAGGTGCTGCTGTGCTGGACGATGGCGCTTGCAGCTGCTGCAGGCGCTGCTGCAGGCGCGTGATGTGCTCGCTGAGTTCCTTCTCAGCCGGAGGCTCCAGGGGCACCCTGCGCATACATGTATGTAGTGGGGTCGTTAGGGTTGATTGATGGAGGGCTTGCAGGCTGTGCGCCTACTCTGCACGCCAGCAGCTGATCGATATCCGCGAGTCAGTGATGCGGTCGCACCACCAGGGGCCACCAGGGCACGCAATCAATCCACCCACCGCCTGCTTGCCACAGACATGCCCGCACACAATAAAGCCCTCACCTGGGGTGCTCCTCATGGTGCTGCTGGTGCCGCTGCCGGTTCCCACCGTCACGCGGATGGCCCTCTGTGCTGCCATGCTGGTGCAAGCCCCTGCCTCCTCCGCCCTCATGGTGCAAGCCCCTACCACCACCCTCATGATGATGCCGGTCGTCGTGCCTATTATGATTGTCGTAAACCCCCCTGCCTCCTCCCTCGTGATGGTGCCCTCTGCTCGCCCCTTCATAAGTGTGACCGTCGCCCTCCCCCTTGTCGTAACGCCCTCGACCACCCTCGTGACGATGGCCCTCCCCCCTGTCATAGCCACCCCTCCCTCCTCCCTCGTTGTGCCGATCGTCATGCTCATAATGCCGCCTCCCACCACCACCACCACCTCCACCATCACGGTGCTGCCCCTCATGATGCCCCCTCCCTCCTCCCTCGTGCCCCCACCTGTGCCCGCCCCCCACCACGGGCCTCTCGTCTTCCGCATACCCCGTCCCCATCGCTCCTGACCCTGCACCCATCCCTCCACCACCTCCACCTCCACCTCTACCACCCACTGGCCCTCCTCCTGGCCCTCCAGCACGAGGCGGCGCAGGAGCCACTGGCTCTGGTTCCTTGTTAGGGTCAATCCCCTTCTCCTTGAGCACCTCCTCCCTGGGGCGGGCCTGGCCAAACGGGTTGGCGCCAGTCCGCTTTGGTGCCACCGCTGCCGCCGCCGACGCTGGTGCACCATCCGCACCCGCAGATGCAGCAGCAGCACCTGCTGCGCCTGCTGCCTCCTGCACGCCTGCCGCCGCTGTGCTGCTGCTGCCGTCCAGAGGCTTGGTGCGGGGTGCAAGCTTGAGCCGAGGACGCTCCGTGGGCCCTGATGCAGCCTGACCGCCACCACCACCAGCGCCACCACCACC
>QAXK01003270.1:0-20636 GCA_004335735.1 Chlorella sp. KRBP | reverse complement strand
GTGGCAATGTCAATGCACGCCGACCAGCCCACCCAGTCCCTGGCCACATCCAGGCGTGTGCAGTACGTAAAGTCCTCGTCTGCAGCAGCACGGGGACACCAAGCAAGCAAGCACACTGCTGCTGCACGCCAGCCACGACATCGAGCACAGGCCTGCAGTGTGGCAGACACAAGCAAACACTTGTAGAATCCAAGCCATTACTAAAGGAACTGAACGCACTTGTGAAGTTCATGGCGTACTCGTACGGCGTGGGGTTGTCGACAAACACCGTGCTGTACACTGGGATCTGCGCATTGCATTGGGCATAACGCGAGTGCGAGCTTGTGCTGTTGAGTCAGCGGGCCGAAGCAGCGAGTGCTGTGTGCTTGACGGGGCGTGGTGGGGCCCAGAGGGCAGGAGCCCTCACACGGCAAACATGAGGTCGTTGGTGCCTTGGTGGCTCGGTGACTGAATGCTCTGACCTGGGCTGGTGCCTAATCTTCCCTCGCTGCTGATGCGTGCTGCCCTGGCTGATGCGGCCTGAAGCCCCGTTTGCAAGCTACACACACACACGCACAGTTTGCGTCGTTTGCCTGACTTGCATGCCCCCGTTTGGCCACACCCGCACTGCAAAGTGCCCCACATGCCAAAGTGTCCCACATCACCACTGCTCGCCGCCCAGCACATCCAACGCACCGTCTTGGCGGAGCGCACGGTGTCGTCTTGCGGGTAGCGCGTCAGGAAGGGGTTGTTGATGACGGTCCAGGGGCCTCTCAGCAGGCCCGTGGTCTTGGAGCCGGAGTAGACACTTGCGTACGCGCCATACCTGCAAGAGGTCACACGTCATCATCATCATTGTTGCATGGCGTTCACGACAGGTGTCATGGTGCTGCAGCCGACATAAGATCGCCAGGCACGAGGGCACATGCTTGAGAAACATTGCAGCAAAAGTGTGGCCTGTGCACACCCTAGCCCTAACGGCAACCTCAAAGCAAAAACCCGCATGACCCCTCACTTTGCATGGTCGAACGTCCTGACGGGTGAAAAGGGAAAGAGCCCGTCCTCCACCACGTATCCGTTGGCGGGGTTGCCCTGCAGCGACCCGGCCCACTGGGCGCTGAAGAAGTAGTCGGGGCTGTTTGCGTACTGACCGCCTGCGTGCATGGCGGGCCACGGCACAAGGCTTGCATACGTATGTGCGGGCAGGTGCGACGAGGGGGGTCCTTGACTCCCCAGCCAGATGGCCCCAGCCTCCTCAGCCTCATGCCCATCCTCATGTTCTTCTCCCCTGCTGCTGTCCCTGACTTTCGCGGGCCAACCGCAGGCTGACCGGTCACACGCAAGCGCACTGTTCAGAGTAGGGCAGGGCCAGCAGGTTTTGCTGCTGCCTTGCCGTGTGCATCCTTGGCCGTGTCCCCATGTCCCCTTCACCGGTTCTACATGCGGCACTGGCTTGTCCGTTGTGTTGTAAGCCCCTCTCTGACTAGCGGGCAGTGTGCCTCAATCTTCTCCCCCCACACACACACGCGCGCGCGCGCGCGCGCACCGCGCGTGTCCTTTGCCATGTCCCAGTACGGGATGGCCTTGAGGTCAGGCACCACTAAGAGCAGCGAGCGCTCCAGCTCCAGGAGAAAGGCGCGGTGGAACGTCATGAAGCAAGGCATCCCATGCGCCTGTGAGCAATGTGAGCGCAAGGTGGACGTGTTGAAAGGCGGGGCCAGGAGTGGTATTCCTTTATCAGAGCCATGCCAGAACACCCCGTGCCCAGTGGTTCCAACACCTGCTGCTGATCATGCCCTGGCGGCTTCTGGGCTGTACCCGGCTGACGGCTAGCGTGTCACCATCAGCCGTGCAAGCCCTGTGCAAGCGCCCTCCAGGCAGCGCGCAGCAAGCATCGCACCTGGTCGCCCCTGGCGTCGTTGACCGCCACTGCGTGCTTTACAACAAAGTACGCCCACTCCTTGTAGGCTGGGCCGTAGATGGACTGGCCCACCTGCAGCCCATGTGTGAGAGCGTTGCTCATCCTGTCAGTGGCCATGTTCAGGACTCGTGCAAGCGGTCACCACAGCGCGCTAACGGCGGCAGCGAGTCACGCGGCGACCACCCCCTGTTGGCCGCCTCTGTGACCCGCCAAGTGCCTTGTATTAAGTCACATTGCACACAGTGTATACAGTGTATGTGCAGTGCCACTGATGTGCCTCTCCACCCGACACCGGCACTGCCCACCGCGCCGCCGCCGCCCCTGATGCTGAGCCAGAAGATGTGAGAGCCTCACCTCCGTGCTGGTGGTGAGCATGGTGTTGATGCCCCGCACCAGCAGCTGCTTCTCGTAGGGCGAGAGGCTGCGCAGCTCCTTGCGCACACGCTGCTGCGCTTGCGCCCGCCCCCACAGCCTGCACAGCAAGCAACGCAGGGAGCCAGCAGCACGCATAAGGCTGCATCTGCACACTCCGCAATGCAATGGCCTGTGTTCTCTTTGCCGTGCAATACAGACGACCGGGGCCAACTGGCGTGCGGCTGCAGCTTGAAGAGAAGCGCAATCCGAACGCACCCGCTCATCAGGATGCACGCCACTATGAAGACCAGCCGCAGTATCGCCATCGTTCGCCCGCGCTTGCCGACCGTCATCGCGGTCAAGTCTTGATGATGGCGCGCCGGGCGGCAAGGGGATGCGAGAAGCTGCAGCGGCCGCCACTACCACGCACTGACACGCACTGTAAATCAATTGCTGTGTGCCGCCCTAGCGCCGTGGCTCCCTGCCGGCGAGCGGTTAGGGTCGATAGTAAAAACAGTGGGGGAGCGCCTGCGGCACCTCGCCAGCAGGCTGCCTGTACGCATGGCAGATGTTGAAGCTCTATCTAAGCCGCTGCTGTCCGGCCCGGGGCACCGGGTGCACGACAGTGTTCCAGGCGTTTGCAGGCGCGTGCTCGGCTTGGCAATGCAGCAGTGCAAACCACCAGCACATCTCCTATCCGAGTTGCCCCATTTGGCATGCAAGTCCAATCGGCTCCAACATTGCCAGCACACGGCAGTGGGCCTCAATATGCGTGCGTTGGCAGGTGCGCATTGCCCACACTGCCGGTTATCCTCCGCCACCCCAATGTTCGAGCAATTGCCAAGGGTGCTCTGTCTCAGCACTGCCTCCGCCCCTCAGCGCCTCGGTAACCCCATGCACTGAACGTAAACCGACCCACCCAAGTGGCCGTATCTATGATACGACCTGTCAGTTGCGTTCCCCAGGGTCTTCAGAGCCACCAACCGTCGGCGGTCTTCAGGACAGATCCAAAACCAATCGCACGCATGGCAGACAAATGTCAGCGAGTCGGTGCGCTCCCGTCCCTCACTCACTCACTCTTCTCACGCACGCGTCAACTCATCATTGTTCACTCAAACGCAAACAGAGCACACATGCCACTTTGGTGGCTTGCTCGCTCCAACTTAGCACTCACCCGCGCACCCTTCTGCGCCATAAACCCACCTCCTCCTGGACATAGCGCTTAGCAGCGGCTGGCTGCCACGCAGGTCATTACGGCCACGTGCCCACAACACCTGTGCCCAGGCGCACTGTGCAGCTGCTCGCTGCCGCGTGCATAATCAGCCGTCAGCACGCAGTATTGACGGCACGCAGGACTTGTTAAATCACGGGGAATATCAGGGCGACTCTGCCGTAGCCTTGGCGGCGGCAGCGGCGCGCTTGAAGGCCTTGTCGACCATCTTGAATGCGGTCGTGCCCTTGAGCGCATCAGACACCTCCTTCTCGGTCTCGTTGGAGCGGCGGCGCTTCTGGAAGTCCTGGGGCCAGGTGAAGCCTGCGTCACGCAATGACGGACGTCACGCACGCGCACTGTGGTGAGGGTCTTACCAGCAAGTGTGCAGGTGTGGCACCGTCTTGCACAGTCTGCTGTGTGTGGCTGGCAGGTCAACAGAGGTGCAAGAGGTGCGGCCCCACACGCTCTCGCTTGCCCAGAGCACAATGGCTGTACCACCTGGCCTTCACCACACCCTTTTCGCCATAACGGCTGATGGCATCTGCAACAGCAACAATAACAGCATCACCCATGCAAGCCCATTCCGCAAGCAAGCATGGCAACGCACCGATGTCCTCAGTGAGCGAGCGGCGCTTGCCCAGGCTGGCTGGCGGCGACATGCTGTCGTACGTGTAAAAGGTCCTGTCGGGGTGTGTGTAGGCCAGCACCTCGCGGTGCGTGTAGCCAGCGGCGTTGGCCGGGAATGCGCCAGGGATGATGTCCGTGTAGCCAAAGCTGGCGGTGACCACATCGTCCACGTAGCCTGTGTACACAAGGTGGGTGGCGAGGAGTGAGCAGGGAGAAGTTTGTGGGGATGGGCCATACATTTGTATGGGGAGATGAGCCAGCGAGCACCTTGGAAGAGTGGATCAGGCCTGGCTGGCCATCCAGGACGCGGACCTGGAATGGCAGGACTGAGCAAGCAGGTGAAGGGAGCACCTTCCACGTCCTAATCACTCACATCCAGCCCATCCATTGGGGTACTCGATCTCGTTCTGCGGGAAGCCCCAGGCACGGTCGCCGGCCGTGGGATCGAGCGACAAGACCGCGCGCTGCCAGATCCTACACACAAAATTCGGGCATGGAAAAGCATGAGGCTGGTCATGCTGCTGCTTGTCTTTGGCACCTTAAGGAGCACTGCTGGGCCACCTCAGGCACAGCACACCCCACTAATCGACGCATGCCCCGTTCCGCCTCCCTCACGCACGACTCACATGTTATTCCGGTCGATGTTGGTGTGGTGCACGATGAAGAATGCAAACTCGTTGGGTGCCGCCGAGGCGTCGGTAAAGTCGCCGGCGTTGTCCTCGTCACCGCCGCCAATCAGCCAGTGCGGCGCCACGTGGAACAGTGGGGAGCGCGTCACGCGGAAGATGCTGCGGAAGGCACACGCGCACACGTGATGCAGCACGCCCTTGAGGCACAATGCACAGTGGTTAGCATGTGTTTTGGCACGCGGGGCCAATTTTTCGAGCAGGGCCATCCAAGGCGCGTGCCTGCCATGTCGTGGCGCGCTAAGGTGAGAACTGCGAGTGGATTCGCTTCATCTGCTCTCTGAGCAAGCCGCAAGCAACCGCAATGGCTAGAATTTGGTGCACTCACGCGAGTTGCTCTTCCAGCGAGGCGCCAGCCACGGTGAGCGTGGTGTAGTCGGCGCACGTGGTCCACGACATCCAGTTGGGCACGGCCACGGCGTTGCAGCAAAGCCAGTAGTCGTTCGCTGCGCGCACGAGGGAATGTCACACGAGGTTGCATGACGTGTGTCCAGTTGGGTGCCAAGGGCCCTGCCCACGCTGAGCGAGAGCCTGTCAGCGCCTCTCTGCTGCCGTAGCAGCGCAGATGCCACATCTCTCGGGGTTTGCTGCTGTTGAATTCAAGGAGCCTGGCGGAGATCCCAAATATTGGGATTGCTTGCTCGCTACAACGTTTGCTCACCATTGTAGTTGACGGGCAGCTCGTTGGACTTGATGCCCGTGGTGAAGAAGTAATTGAAGAACGGAGTCTGCACAGGGCACCATAATCACCGCACGGCGTTCATGCCGTGAACGGCAAACGGCAGGGGACGCCGGGAGCAGCTTAGCTGTGCAGGCAAGAGATGTGATACTGGACCGCCAACATGCAAACAGACGACTCACGTCACGGTACGAGTTCACCGTCTGGCGGGCGGGCAGGCGCGTGACAAACTCGCTGTCGTTGTCGTTGCCGTCGCTGCGCAGCCGGCCGGTGCGGCGTGAGCCCGTGTAGATGCTGGTTGTTGCCTCGTGACCAGCGACGGGCTTGTAGACAGGCACCTTGCGCCCGGCAAACAGCCCGTTGCTGACGGCGTAACGCTGCACACACAACGCGCACACGCACGCTTGTTTGTGGACTGGTGTTGCCGGTCTAATGTGCCATTGAGCCTATATAATACAGGTGTGGATATGTGGGGCTGCATTGCAGAAGGGCCCACCTTGCCGGGGTTGCCGTCCACGGCTCCAAACCAATTGCTGGAGAAGATGTAGTTGCGGCTGGTGCGGCTGATGTCTCCGCCGCGCAGGTCGCGCGTGATGTCCCAAAAGGGCAGGGCGCCCAGGGAAGGAGACACGGCCAGGACAGCCGCCTCCACCTCGAGCAGCCACGAGCGGTGGAACGTCATGAAGCACGGCGCGCCGTGGCCCTGCGGTGGTTTGTAGTAAGTGCTGTTTGTGAAGCTGGGCGCCTTCTTATGGGCACTGGCACAGGGTGGCCCTCCCCGTTATGATGCGTTCCCCATGATCAGCGTTCACCTGGTCGCCGCGTGGGTCGTTGGCCGCCACGGCGTGCTTGATGATGAAGTAGTCGAAATCCTTGTAGGCTGGTCCGTAGATGGCCTGGCCTGCCTGCGCGTGCGCAAACACAGCAGCAGCATAGCTTCTTGCCGCCGCTGTCAGGCCGATCACCCACGTATCCCGAGCGCAAGTCCACTGCTGCCGACACCAATGCCTGGCTCTCGGCTCAACGTGCCGCGTGGCAGCTGAGCGTGCACTCATGCGGCTGGAATCCACTCATGTGGAGTGCTGCACGCTGCACGCACCGCGGTGGGCACGTTGAACATCGTGCGGATGGCGCGCACAAAGGCCGCCTTCTCATCAGCGGACAGCCGCCTCAGCTCCTTCCTGACACGCTGCGCCTCCGCTCCCAGCAAGCCGCTGCGAGAAAAAAGAAGAAGGAGGCGTGGCGACGCGAGTCGGTCTCGAGTAGCGCTGCAAGCGCCGGCAGTAACTCCACCGGCGCGGGCCCAGCGGCCGATGCCCCTAGGCGGGAACACTGCCGGCCCATCGGTTCACTGCAGCGGCGCATTGCGCGCTTCCTGAGGACTCCTCCTGGGGTGCCGCGAATTCCTGGGGTGGCCGGCGGTCACTCTGGGCTAGTGCTCACCTGCACGCTAGGAGCAGCGACGCGAGTAGCAGACATAATGTCGTGCCCCTTCGCGCTGCTGAGTGCGCCATCGGGAGCTCCTGGCCGGCTTTGCGCGCCCAGAGTGACGTTCGCCTCGCGAGCGCTGGCTGCAAGCCTTGAGCCGCTCTACACCAGCAGGCTGCGCTATGCGCGCGTGGATTGCAGCAGCACGCGTGTACTTGAAGTTCCGCGCCCCCGCCTCAGACTCAGCACACCATGGAAAGATATAAACCCGAGCCAGATCGGGCAGCAAGATAATCATCACGTGGTTATCATTGTGTGGGGCCAGGATCACCACGTTGCCTGCTCAGGTGCTCCCTCCGCCGCGCTGAGACGTAGCCGCTCACGTGGTGCCCGTACACCTGCGAGCGCGCACATGCGTTCCACAGCCAACACAAGCAAGCGTGGCCATATAATCCTCTGCCCCAGCATTCAGCTTGCGGCTCTCCTGCCGTGCCAATCGGGTGCGTCCGCAATCGCTCACCTGGTGCACCCATTCCTGCAGGTGGTCCTCGCCCGTGACGTGGCCTCGGCAGCGGTCCGTGCCGCACTGGCACTGGAAGGGCGCCATGTTGTGCGCGCTAAACGTCGCGTACTCCACCGTCACCTGCGCACGCATTGTATGTGTGAACAATTGCCTTGTGCGTCCAATCTGCACCTCCTGGGCAGATTGGACGCTCAACGCAAGCTAGCGATGCTGTCGACGCTTGTGTACAGTATGTTCACTGCAAAGCTTTTCACCCCGCCTTGCTGGACGTCCTACCCATCACCATCACCACCGCCCTCACCTGCTCGCCCGCTGGGATGTGCCTCCGTGCCACCAGGTCCAAGCCCTCGAGCCATGCGTTAGGGTCGCAGCTGTGGTTGATGGGCAGCCATTGTTCCGGGTCTTCGCTCACAACCACCCACGTCTGCAGGTGTCAACAAGCTTGCTTGTTAATCAGTGTGCCCCACACACTCATTGACAGGCGTGCACAAAGTTAGCCTCACCAATCGAGGCTTCGGAGATCCTTAATGGTCTCACTGTCATGACTTGTGAGTGAGAAGTGTGCTTCAGTCACACAGTAGCGCAGTCACACCGCTGTGCCATGGCATCACCACCAGAGGCGCCCTCACGGAAAGACTCAAGGGCGCGATAAGGCATTAGCCTCACGTCATTATGGACCAGTCCGCACCTCGTCAGTGATGGGGTAGGCAAACGTGCTGAACCACTCGCGCCGCCGTGCCGTCAACGGATCCTCCTCCTTCCCGCTGCCTCCGCCCACCACAACGCCCGCTTCTCCTCCTTGCACGTGGACATCGCGGCTGCTGCCGTTACCATTCCCGTTGCCCTGCGCCCCCGCACCCTGTACCTCCTGCATCTCCCTGCCCTCCACCACCTGCTGTTGCCCTCCTAGCTGTTGCCCAGGTGGAGCTGGCTGGTTGGGGGCTGGCAGCGTGATGTGCTGCGGGGTCGCCGTGGAGGGTCCACACAGTGCAGCCTCGCCAAACACGCGCCGCACGTAGCTGGCGGACACGAGCGTGTGCGGCCGCTGCTCCTGCCTGCACACAGCAAGCGCGCACAAGAGCCACAGTGGGGCTTGTGGGAAGCCCTCTTGGGGCTTGCAATGAACTAGCCAGTGCCACCTACAGAACAGACCGATCAGGCACAGTCAGAAAGAAAGTGTCCTGCACCTTGTGATGTGCCCATGTGTGGGGGGGCCGAACCTTAACCCTAAGCCCTAAGCCCTGATTCACACGCCCCGTCCGTCCTGTCCTGCTACACCCACCTGACCACCACCTCCCCTGGCTGGATGTCCCGCGTGGCATGCAGCCCAAAGCCGTGCGTGTGGCGGTACGCAACGCGCGCCATGCTGCCCTGCATCTGAGCGCGACGCCGCCCTTTGGCCGCCGCCACAATCAGGTCAATGAAGGCGGCGTGGTCAACCTGAACAACGCACCACACACATGTGCCAGCCAGGAGCCCATGATGATCGAGTGACTGCGCCGCTGGGTGTCGACGTCTGGGCGTGCAAGTGGTGCACGCCCCCAAGTCCCCCTGCTTGAGCTGCACGCAACGCTGCGTCAAACCTGGCCCTAGCCCTATCCCTAGCCTCAGCCCTACCCCTTACCCTATCCCTAACCCTAGCCGTACCTTGGTGTCGAGGGTGAGGATGAAGTCTGCCGAGCCCATGGCGTCACGGGGGTAGAATATGCCGCAGTTGGGATTGTGCTCCAGAAAGAACACCTGCCCTGCGCAGGCGCATGATGCCACACCAACAGGTGCTTTTTGGCCAGCTGCTTTGTAAATGCACACACAGTGCACGCATGCAGCAAGCGGGCCTCCGCGCCCTGCCGGCAGTGAGATGCGACGGTGAAGCACAGCGTGGAGACCAAGCCCTAGGCCCCTCCCCAAGCCCTAGGCCCCTCAACCCTCACCGGCGGTGTCCACCCGGAAGTCGGCGCGTCCGTAGCTGCAACCTTGCAGCGCCAGGAAGGCCGTGGCGGCGTGACGCTGCAGCTCGGACGCAAGCAACGGCTCCGCCTGCACGCACCATCACACTGTCATGCTGGTGTCAAGCTGGTGCCATGCTGGTGTCAAGCTGGTGTCATGCTGGTGTCATGCCAGTGGCAGATTTACCGCAAACCAGCGCACAACAACCACTGCCACTATCAGGCGATTGCTGCGGCCTTTTCCCTGGCCCCACGACTAGGAATGCCGCGTTCCCTGGCGCCACAACTTATCAGGCTCTTGATGACGCAGGGGTGAGTCACCTTTGCGTCGAGCGCCTGCCACCGCATGCTCTCGTAGTCGTGCCACTTGAGGTCAAAGTGCTTGAACGACTCCCCTGGAAACAACGAGTTCGCATGAGTTTTATCAGCCAGGGTGCCCACTCGCCTTAGGTAGAAAGGCTACAAGATCAGCCGCTGATAGCCATGACCACGCCTGGCCTCCCACCAGGCATGCAGCTGCCCCCAGGCAACCTTCACCCACCTTGTCCGAAGATGCACTCGACAGGTGTGAGGGCAATGGGGTGGGCGGGGTCTGTTCCGTTCTCCACCACCTGCACCACCGGGGGGGCAAGACGTGCCAAGATGAATTCCAGCAGAGCATGAAGGGCTTTGGCGCAGCTGTGAACTTAGTTTACTCCCATCATCAGCGGAGCACCATTGCTTTCTTCCTCCTCCCATCTCTACTCACCCCTGCTCACGGTGAAGTCACTGCCTCCCTCCCTCCCACCCTCCCTGCCCTCCCTCCGCCTTCTCACCTACTCCTACCCCTGCCCTCCTCCCCTCTCACCAGCACGGTGAACTCGCGACCCTCAACGAACTCCTCCACGAGCGCACCGCCAAACTCACGCACAAACTTGCGGACCTGCCACACGCACAGCACAGCATGCACAGCACGTGGCGGGCACCGCACACAGCGCTTGGCGCGCTTGCACCACGATCTCCACGTGTGAGCCACGAGCCCTCTAGTGCAGCTCCATCAGTCACTGTCCACGCACGCGCCGCACACAGGCATGGCATCTCCGGCCCCTCGCATTGATGCACGGCCGCCTGACCGTCTTTCGCAGCAACCTGCCTGCTATGCCAAGAGGCCATGCCCGGCTGACGGCAACATGCAACTGCAAATGAAACGAAACGGTCGCCGCACCTGCTGCACCAGGGCGGGCAGGTCTGACACTTTGCAGTCACGGCCCATGCCAATACTGCCTCCCCTGCAGGCATGTGCACACAAGAGGATTGAACAGTTGTGCGTCTTGGCACCGCCAGGCTGCGAGCGCACTGCGTGACTCCAACGGCATATGTTAACTTGGAGAGATGCAGCGGCATGCTTCCCCGTGCTCACCCGCAGTAGTGCTTGACGATGAGTGGGTACCTCAGCGCCTGCACAGCCTCCTGGCACTGGCGGGTGGCCACTGCATCGTCCTGCGCTCGGCATGGGCAGCAGGCAACGCACAAGACACATCATGACCTGCTGTGTGTGTGTCTGTGCGTGGGCCTGGGAGTGAACGCGCAAGAGAATGAGAATGAGACAGGGCAGCTGAGCACCCACCTCCCTGACCCCCCCACCTAGCGGACCAACTGACCTCAAACTCCACTGCTGTGAGCACGGCCCACGGTGCCGTGGGCACGTGGTGGTAGTGCGCCGCCCGCTTCATCTGCACCTTTGTCGGCTCGTAAAACGTCATGTCGGCGCCCGTGTAGGTGCAACCCAGCCTGCGCGCATGTTGCGGCCTTTTGCAGCAGCATCGCCTCCAGCACAGCGACCTGCCCCTTTACAAGGGAACCGCGCCGTAGGAATGGAGTGCTTGCCGCTGGTCCTGGTACCTGACTCCTGTCACTGGCAGTGTGCTCCTGACACACTGTCCCATCTGTCCACGCCCACAATCTCATCTACTTGCCAGAGATGTAAAGCTTAACACGCAACCGCACCTTTCTAGCGCCTCGACCACCTCGATGCCCGCCCGGTCCTCCCCGTACATTCCGTCGCACAGGTTGACGAACACGTCCACCTTGCCAGACAGCACCAGCTCCCGCACCTGCCGCAGTGCGCAGGTGCAGGCAGCAGGCAGGCTGTGTGGCACCGCTTTGGGTCGCGGGAGGACAGCCGCTGGACCACACAGAGGCGCACCTGCCGCACAGCGGTGCTCTTCTTGATGTAGGCGGTGCTCCACTCGTACTTGCCCTCTGCTCAGCAGCAAGGTGCCATCCAACGGCACGGCACGGCACTGAGCTGGCGCCTCCTGTGCTGGTGCCGTGTAGTCCTGCTGCAGAGGACGTGGCCCACCAGTGTCGTAGACCTCTGGCGTGCAGTAGGGGTCCACATCCTTGAACACCGAGTCCGTGCCTTCGTAGCTGCTCTGCAGCACGCACAGCCGCGTCCGGGCGGGGGCCTGCTGCTCACCCTGGGGCCCAGGAGGGGCGTGCATCTGGCCTGACGTGCTATGACCTCCTTTGCTTCCTCTCCTGCTCTCCCCTCAACGCTGCAAGCCCCATTTCGCATGGGCGTTCCGAACGTGAGCGAAAGCGCACGAAAGCGCGACCCGTGCATGCACCAGTGACGCCTGACGTGACCTTACGCTACCACTCGCCACCGCAGCAGCCTCACCTGCAGTTCGACCGAGCGCAGCACGGATCGTTTGATTCAAAAACAGGATGGCCACGGAGCGGCGCGGCTCGAGCGGGGCGGCCGCGCTCGAGGAGCGGCCTGCCAATGTGCCCGTGTCGCCGCGCCGTAGCCCTCTGAAGGCTGCGGCGTCGACCCTCTCCACCCCAAGTGCGGACAAGGGCCATCGTGTCCGACTCCCGACACGGCGCTGCGCCGAGAGGGGACCACGCACGCGTGTGTCGATGCTCCCGTGCTCTGCAGGCAAGGGTTCGCGCCTGCGACAGCCGCCTGGCTCGCCCCACAAGCCCACCCCAGACCAACAAAAGCAACAACAGGACCATCAGCGCCGCTCGCCAAGGGCAGCGCGCAACCTCGCCCTGCTGCAGGCCCCCGACGAAGCTGGCGCCAACGTGCGTGTGCGGCCGATTTGGGCGCGATGCTGCTCCAGCTTGCACACCTTCCTAACTGCGCCAGCTTCTCCTTCCACCACGCGCAGGAGCAAGGCGCAGGCACGCCTTGGACACTTGCAGCGATACCTGTGCAGGAGCAGGATGCAGGTGAGGCACTGCTGCGCACTACCGCCAGCACAGCAACGCGACAGTCCTCAGCAGCTGGCCGCACCCACACCGCCTGCCTGCCAATGCTGCGCTGCGCAGGCATTACGCTGCAGCCGGCCCCAGCAGCAGCCATGGCGTTCGGCTCCCCAGCCTCCGTCGCCGCCAGCACCCCAGGCCTCACGCCCGCAGCCGCCCCGCCCCCCTCCACCACCAAGCGGCTCCGCCCCACGCCACCTGCAGCTCTCCTCGTGCCATCCCCGCTCCTCGCGCCCCTCCACAACTCCTCGCCCTTCCTCCTCGCCCCCGCCCCACCGCCTCTTGACACATTACCCAACGCAACCAGCGTCCCGCCCAGCAACCTCACCAGCCCCCTCTCACTCAACGACCCTTCCTACGCCATCGCCGCCGCCAACGCAATCGCCGAATGCAACAACGCTGACCCTACCCACGCAACCACCACCATCACAAACGCCGCCGCAGCAGCAGCCACACCAGCAGCAGCACACCTGGGCCCCTCGGTCTCCTCCGGGGCGGAGGTTTTGCCCATGCTAAGCCTCGTCTCGCCCGAAGACGTGGACGCCGCGCTAGGCAAGGCAGCGGCCATGCTGGTCGCCATGGAGGAGCAGGCCCCGCAAGCCCTAACAGGGTCTACCACCAAGGCGGGAGCCGCCGGTGCCGGCAGCAGCAAGGCCCCCGCCTCACCCAACCGCGCAGCAGCACAGCAGCAGCAGCAGGTGACACCCAGGCGAACGCCCAGCAGGCAGCGCACCCCCGGCGCCACCACCGCCCCAGGCCCCAGCAGCAGCACCACCACCCCCAACGGCGCCACCACCACCACCGCAGGCAAGGCCCTCACGCCGCGCAAGCACGCGCACCCGCACGCGCCCGGCGCTCCGCCCACCACGTCCGCCATCATCCTGGCCACTGCCGCTGCTGCTGCCCCCACCAACGGCGTCGCTGCTGCTGCTGGCAACGCCCTCACGCCCACGGGTGTGGTGACCCAAGGGGGGGGTATGCAGCTGGATGGTCGCGCGACGCCCACAAAGGACACGCCGCCGCCGCTGGGACCGCCGGCCGCGCCGCTGCTCTCCTCCCCACGAACCATCTCATCAGGTACAGATAACAGCTGCTGCTGTCGCTTTGCGCCTTGCGGTGGACACAGCGCAGGTGTGCCTCGCATGCACACGGCCGCGTCTGATACGAACAGGAGGCGATGTGCAAACGCCATTCCACTCTCTCACAGCATGAGCTCCCCTAGAGCCCTGGCGATGTGCCTGTTCAACAAGCATCAAGTGCCTACGGCTTGTCACTCTGCTGACCGCAGGTGCCACAGGTGCTCAGCAGCAGCACCCTCACCAGCCACAGCACATCTCCCCCCGTGCGCTTACTGGCGCCCTGGGCAGTGCCGCCCAGCAGCCGCTCCTCCTGCACCAGGGAGGCCTCTCCCTCTCCACCTCGCGCCACCACGCCGCGCCACGCCACACCGGCACCTCGCCCCTCTCCCTCCACGCACCCCACCACCCGCACCACGCCCACCCCCACCACGCCTCCGGCTCCCTCACGCCGCACTCCGCCGGGACGCAAAGCGGCACCCCACGCTCCGCCGGGGGCAGCGCGGGCAGCGGCGGCAGCGCCAGGCATACGCCGTCCCCACGCGCGGGCAGCAGCGGAGGCTCCTCGCCCATCACCGCAGTGGTGAACGACCTGCTGGCAAACGCCGTGTTTGGGCTCTTTCCCGCGGCGGAGGACGACCTCCCTGACCAGCCCCCTGCCCCCGCCAACACCGCCACTGCTGCAGCAGGTGCTGCTGCTGTGCCGGCGGGTGGTAGTGGTGCTCCCAGCGCGGCTGCTGCCGCCGCCGCCACACCAGCGGCCGCTGCCCAAGCTGCAGCAGGGCTCACGGAGGCCCCCGCTGCCCCTGCGGACGCTGCAGCAGTGGCACCCTCCGCCTCAGCAGCACCCACGCCGGCACGGAACACCACTCCAGCTCAGCAGCAGCAGCAGGTGGCACCATCACCCTTGGCAACTGGCCCAGCACCCGCCACCGCTGATTTGCCTGCTACCACCCCACGTCCAGCAGCTGCCACGCCACCCACAGCGGCTGCAGCCCAGCAGCCAGGAGCGGGCATTGCGGCTGCACCGGCACCACAAGAGCAGGGTGTGGAAGAGCAGCCACAGGTCGTCACGCCTTTGGCCCTGCAGGCAGCAGCCACCACGCCAGAGGGCGTGGCGGTGGGGAGCAACGCTCTGCTGCCTCAGCCTGCAGCGCTGGACGGATTTGAGTTCGAGGGGGGAGAGGAGGAGGAGGAGGTGAGCGAGAAGGAGGCTGCGATCACGGACGAGGCGCTCGCAGCGGTGGCCGCGTCAGCGTGCAACATCACGCCCCGTACAGAGGTGCGCAAGGCGCGCGCGCGCGGCCACGCGCTGTGGGGCGGCGTGCTCGGCAACGGCGGGGCGCAGCAGGCGGCCGCGCCGGCCACGGTCGCAGGGGCGGGCGACGCGCAGCGGCGGCTGCAGGGCGGTGGCGGCGTGTTCGGCGTGGACGGGAGCAAGTCGGGAGTGAAGCGTCTGCTGCTGGGCGGAGCGGTGCGCACTCCGCTGCCTGCTGCTGCGCCAGCAGAGGGGCAAGCAGTGGGTGGTGGTCTTGCGATGCTCAGCCCGCCGTGCTCAGCGGTGCAGTCCCCGCTGCAGCCCACTGGACTGCGCTTCGCAGCCGGTGAGGCCGCCGATGACGCTGGTGCGGCGGTCGGGCCGGCACCAGCACCAACCCTGCCCGCTGAGGCAGCAGCACCAGGCAGTACTACACCCGCACCCGCGACGGCAGTGGCTGCGGAAACGGCGGTGGTGGTGGCTGTTGCGGAAACGCCTTTGGTTGCCGCTGAGCCCACCACCGGCCCCCGCACGCGCCAGTCCCTGTCCAGGTCCGCGCTCAAGGCTGCAGCCGCCACCCCTCCTGCCACCACTGCCAACCCCACCGCCGCTGCTACCGTGCCCAAGGCGTCTGCTGCCACACCGACAGCAGCTGGCACCGCAGCGCCGTCGCCGGTGGCGCTTCCGCAGCTGTCGCCAGCTGTTGCGGAGGAGTGCCTGGTGGAGGAGGCCGGCTGCAGGCGCGTGGGGGCGCCTGGTGGCGTGCAACCGCAGCCGCTGCAGCTGCAGCCCGAGGCAGCAGCGCCTTGCGATGTGCAGGCTGCTGCTGCTGCTTCGCCGGAGGTGGCGGTGATGGTGGCTGCGGGCAGTGAGGCTGCAACGGGAGCGGCGGAGGAGGAAGCAGTGGCTGAGGAGGGTGCGGTTCCACCGGCAGCTGCGGACGGCGCTGCAGTGGTGGCTGTCCCAGAGGAGGCAGATGCGGCAGATGACGGCACAGAGCAGGTGGGCACGTGCAGTCGAGACGTGCCTGTTCAGGTGCTGCCGGGGACCTTGTGCATCGCATTTGTTTCTCAATGCATGTTGCTGGCTGTGATGGTCCTGGCACTCGGTGACCTGTGTGAAGCGTCTTGTGGCACTGCCCTGGTGCAGGTGGCTCAGCAGGACGCCGCCGCCCCGGCAGCCATCCCCACCCCTGCCGCCATCGCACCGCCACCACCACCCACACCTGTGGAGCAGCTGCAGCCCGAGGTCGACGCTCCAACCGCAGCTGCCGCTGAGGAGCAGGAGAAGCAGCGACAGCCAGCTGCATCCGCGGAGGCACCGGCCACTGTCGCCGACGCACCAGCTGCAGCAGCTGAGGCGCCAGGAGAGGAGGCCAAGGGAAGGGAGGGGGAGGAGGAGCCGGCCGCAGCAGCCCCTGCCGGCAAGCGTGGGCGCGGCAAGGCGGCGCCTGGCGCTGCTACGACGACGCGCCCGGCGCAGGGCAGGGGAGGCAAGCGCAAGGCGGTGGGTGACCCCGAGCCAGCGCAACAGCAAGAGCAGCAGCAGGAGCAGCAGGAGGAGGTCGCAGGAGAGGAGACAGGAAAGGAGGCGGGTGCTGCCGAAGCCCCCCCTGCAGCTGACGCTGCTGCGGCGGCAGCTACTGGTGGCAACAAGCGCCGGCACACCGCTGCGCCTGTGGCCAGCAGCAAGAAGGCCAAGGCAGGTGCTGCCATTGACGCTGAGCCTGCCCCTGCTGCCGCCCCCGCGGCGGCGGCGACGGCAACGGCCACTGCCACCGTCAGCACCGCGCCCGCTCCCTCCACCTCCACCAGGGGGCGACGCCACGCAGCCGCCGCAACCGCCACCACAGCCACCTCCCAGAAGAAGGCTGCCGTAGGGAAGATGGAGGAGGAGGAGGAGGCACCTGCTGCTTCAGATGCCGCTCGCCCATCCGCCAGGGGCAAGCGTGCCACGGCTGCGGCCGCAACAGCCAAGCAGCAGGACAAGGCAGAAGAGAAGGAGGAGGAGGCGCGGCCGCAAGCAGCAGACGATGCGGAGGATGGCGCAGCAAGGGAGGGGATGATGGCAACGGCTGCTGGTGGGCGCAAGAAAGTGCGGGCAGCGCGTGGCACCATGAGCAAGACAGCAGCTGCTGCGCCTGAGGCAGCGGACGAGGCTGTGGTTGATGCCGCGGCTGCCCCTGCGGCAAGTCGGCGGGGCGGGAGGGGGCGGCGTGGAGAGGGGGCGGCTGCAGCTGTGGAGGCGGTGGTGGCTGCTGACGAGGTGGCACAGGTGGAGGCGGACGAGGCGCCAACGGTGGCAGCAGCTTCATCGCGTGGTGCGGGGCGCAGGACGCGCAAGGCTGATCAGGAGGAGGACAAGGAGGCCCCAGTGCAGCAGCCGCAGGAGGAGAACGCGGCAGTGGCGCAGCGCACTGGCAAGCGCGGTCAGGGTGGTGGCAAGGCTCGCAGTGGTGCCACCGACGTCACCGCCACTGCGGCGGAGCAGCCCCATCACGCTGAGGCAACCTCCGGCAAGTCCGCGGCCGCTCCCGCCGCTCGTCGCCGCCGCGGCGCCGCTGCCGATGCCGCCGAGCCTCCCGCAGAAGAGGCGACGGCGGTAGCTGCACCAGCTGAGTCTGAGCAGCACAAGCCGCGTGGTCGTGCCGCGCGTGGCAGCAAGGCAGCAGCGGAGTCTGTACCGCCACCTGCGGCGCAGGAGGAGGTGCAGGAGGAGGAGAACCCGCCAGCGCGCACGGCGCGCCGCGGCAAGAAGGTTGCGCCGGCGGAGGCGGCACCGGCGCCTCAACAGCAGCAGCCCGAGGTGGAGCCCGCTGACAATGAGCAGCCATTGCACAAGGCGCGGGGTGGCGCGCGCCGAGGTGCGGTGCCAGCTGCTGTGCCAGAGGAGGTGGAGGTCACGAAGCGGCGAGGGCGGGGCAGCAGCGCGACGGCGGCACCTGAGCCAGAGGAGCCTCAGCACGCTCCTCGCGGACGGGGCGGCTCCGCGCGAGGTTCGGCGGCTGCGGAGCCTGCGCCTGTTGCGGCCAAGGTCGCGGGCAGCAAGCGCAAGGCAGCGCCTCGCGACGAGGAGGAGGGGGCGGCGCAGGCGGAGGACACGGCGCGCAACACACGGTCCACTCGACCGCGGCGGGGTTGATGGTGTTTCGTGATCGTGATTGTGAACTGTTGGTGAAGAATTCTCTCCCTCTCTCTCTTCTCTCGCCAGGGCACTGGTGATGTTTGCAAATGAGTGGCTGTGGGAGTGGGCGCTGTGTGCGGTGCCGTGACGCGTGCACGCCCAGTCGTCTGGCAAGGCCACCACAAGGCGCAACACGCAACGCATGGGTATGCATCTCAAACCAAGCAAGCGGCCTGTGCAGAGTGGGAGCGTTGTCAGGAGTGCATGCGAGAGTAAGGCAATTGCTGCAGGTGGTCACGCAGCAAGGCCACAGGTCGAACGTAAAGGACGCATGACAGCAAGCACAAGGACCGACAGATACCGTCCGCAGGATGGATGACTCAGAGCCACAATGGTGCCACCGACTGCAGGCAATGCAAGAATCAGCAGACGACAGAAGCAAGTGACCCTCCCCCCCGAAATCAAGGCACCGTGACCACGACCCACCGCAAACCCAATAGTCGGGACTTTCAGCTGCTCCTGTTTGAATGTCAGGGTCAATACCCCACCTGCGGTGCTTCTTCTGCGCATAACAGCACAAGACACACGACGCTCGCGCGCTAAGACCCCTGCCCCGTCAATCAGCCAACAATCACGATGCCTTAGAACGCACGCACGCCTGCACGCTCGCGTCACACCGTCCAGTGCTCACGACAGCCAGAGCCTGAGGGCCTGGGCCTGCACCAGAACGATAACGTTTGTGGATCACGGGTGTATGTGTCCCAGCATGCACTAAACGTCAAACGCGTCGCACGGTCCGCGGCCGTGCACTGCGGAGGAGCATGCTGGTGAAGCCTCTTTTGGTCAAATGCAAATCGTGGTCAAGTCTCACCAATGCCCATTGCATTGATGCAGCGCCCAGTGTGCCTCCTTCCCTCTTCTGTGCTGCTGGGGGAGGGAGGCGCTAGCCCAGGCTCGTCTGTACACTTGACAGTTTCTGTGCGTGCGGGAGGCGAGCACCTCAAAGCCTCGGTAGCCTTGGGAGGGTGTGGAATGGTGCGCCCCTGGGGCGCAGGCAACTGGCTCCGTAGCTGTCACGCGACCTCGAGGACTCATGGGGAGCTCCACAGGAATACCTTGGAGCTAACCAGGCCCACAGCCCAGGCGTTTCTCCTGTCTACGCTAGACCGCAAGACGGGGCACGGGGCAGTGGAAGCAGGGAAAGGGGGCGGCTGACTGATTACCTGCTCTACCATGCTCACGCTGGTGCATGCTGTAAGCCCTAACCTTCAGCTCTAGCCACAAGCTGTAGGCTTCACGCCGCAGGCGCCGCCACCTTGTGCCGCTGCTGCTGCAGACCAGTAGCCGGCTCGTGCACTTCGCGCTGCTGCCTCCTGCTCGAGGCGTGATGCCGGTGCGACTGTGCCTGCTGCCCCTGCCCCTGCCCCTGCTGCGGCTGCTGCTGCTGCTGGGTGCGGATGAGTGGCTTGGGCTCCAGGTACATGGACGGATGCTGCCACTCCATGTCGGCGGAGCGCCGGTCACGCACCTGCGCGAGTCCGCCGCAAAAGGAGAGGTGCATTCGTCATCAGAGCACGGTGTACGTATCATCAGCAACACGCTGTGGGAGGGGGAGAGCCACCCACACCTCATCGCGCCACCCGCTCACGCAACGACAAGCGTCATGCGGCGCTGATGACAATGTACAGCGTTATGGCACGCACACAGCGCGCGCGCACCTGCTGCCCGTAGTTGAGCAGGATGTTTGCCTATATGCTCATCTGCTTGACAGAGATGGCCGCGCCAGATGTACAGCTCAACACACACACACACACGCACACACCTGCTGCACGTAGTTGAGCAGGATGTTTGCCGCCTCCAGGCCCACCTCAGGCCCCGGGTGCACGGCGTCCACCAGGTAGGTCTGGCCGTCGGCAAACCTGCAAGCGACAACACACACGGGCAGGCACAAGGACAGGTGTGAGCACGCGCCTCCCAACTCTCTCTTGCGAAGCGTTGCCTTGCTGACAACGCCCTGAGCGGCCAACACCATGTGGGGTGTTGCAAAAGTGGCCCTGTCGCCCACAGTCGCATGCAGTCACAAATCCCTCTGGACCCTTGGACCCTACCTGTTTGAGAGAGCTGCATAGTCGAGGATCTCCATGCCCAGCAGGTTAGCCGTTAGCCGCCCCACGTCGTTGAGCTGCGGCCAGGGTCACGGGGCAGCCGACAACACACCACAGGGGAAGGGTGACCTGGCGCGCTTGGCAGGTGCCAGCGCAAACGCATGCAGGATGTCTTGCACTGCCAAGGCACACGAGTGGTGCACACGATGCGACCATGACAACGATGACGTATGACGACGACAACGGGCAAGCTGGTCCGCTTGCCTCACCTGCTGCACGAAGAACCTCCTGCCGAGGTGCGCCTTCTCCATCAGACCCGTGTGCGGGTCGAAGCGGGGCATCATGGTCGTGTGGTACACCAGCATGGCCGTCTGCGCACGCACACACACACGCACACGGCCCGAACATTGCTTGGCGAGGCCTGCCTGGCGATTTTTTGTGGCGGCTGCAGCGCCACGGCACC
>QAXK01003268.1:0-23156 GCA_004335735.1 Chlorella sp. KRBP | reverse complement strand
GCGGGGCTGGACGCTTGCTTGTGTGCCGCGTGGTGTGTATGTGTGTGTACGTGTGTCGATATTTGCATCGGTTTGGGCGCCTCGGCGGGGTCGGAGCCCAACTACCAGGCGTATCAAACGTGTGCGCTTGGCATTGCGTGTGCAGGGTGACTCTGGCAGCGAGGCCAACATGCTGGCGGCGTGGACCCAGTGGAAGCGTGGCTTCCAGTCAGCCTCGCCCAACCGCACGCAGGACCTGGCGCGGTTGCAGAACTGGCGCGACAACCTCAGGCGCATGGCCAGCATCAGCGCCGACACGTCCGTGGGATACTGGGTGAGCTGACTAACAGCCGAATTGGTGGTGCCGACCCCTGCTATGACTCAAGCGTCCGCCAGCGTCTGGGGCCTGTTGGCTGCCATCACCAGTCACACCAACGCGGCGGTCGGGAGCTCAGGGCGCTTGCGCTTTGCCGACACGCGCCCACATGCAGGCCGCCGCGAACCAGCTGTTCGACCGCAGCCTGGACGAGCTACGCGCCACCATCCTGGCCGACAACGCCGCGCTGGCGCAAACCATCGACGTAAGCGGCGCGCTCGACGGGTCGCAGGCCGCGCACCGGCGCCAGCTGCAGCAGAGCGCCGCCTCGCTGCCCAAGCGCGTGAGCTGGCTGGACCAGGGCAAGCTGACGCCCATCCGCGACCAGCAGGGCTGTGGCAATTGCTGGGCCATGTCCACCGTCGCGGCGGTGGAGTCGGCATACCTCATCACGCAACCCGGCGTCGACCCCAACTCGGTGCGCGCTGCCGACGCACGAAGCTTGCTAGCGACGAGCAGTCGGGCTGTGTACAGTAGCCGCCTTGACGCGCACTATCTGATCTGCCATGGATGCCGCTGTCCCGCTGCCCTCGCAGCTCGCGCTGTCCGCGGCGCAAGTCACCTTTTGCACGATCAACCGCAAGGGCTACGAGCAGAGCCGCGGCTGTGGCGGCGGCACGCCCCCCAACGCCGTCAAGTGGATCAACCAGATCGGCGTCGCTACAAACACCGACTACGCGATGCCGCCGGCCGCTCTGTCCCGCGGCGCCAACGTGGCGTGCCGGCTCGCCGGCGTGCCCGCGGCGCTGCCCGGTGTGCAGCTGACGAGGAGCTACGGCATCGCGCCACGCAACAGCGAGGCCGGGCTCATGGCGGTGAGGGTGGACGCGCACGGGCCTCTGGGCCATCTGCTTGAGAGATGCATGTGTCGCCTCCAGACGAAGAGCACGCCGGCAGGCGGTTTGCGGTGTGCGCAATGGGGTAGCCGTTGCGGCAGCAGCGGTAGCGGGCTGGTCAACTGACTCAACCGACGCGCGCGTGCGCATGGTGGTGCTGCAGGCCGTGGCGGAGAACCCCGTGGTCATTTACTTCCAGGTCTGGGACGACTTTTGGTACCTTGGCGGTGGCGTCTACAATGGAAAGTGCCCGTCAAGCGACATCGCCGTCAACCACGCGGTGCGTCGGTGTTTGTGGGGCTGGGTGGGTGGAGGTGGGGACAGATGGTGGGCTGGCTGGTTAGCGATGTGCACAAGGGCAAGAGCCTGAACGGGTCGCTCAACCACCTCCCCTGGCAGTGCTGGCCGGATCCCAAGCAATTGTCCCCACCAACACCCAACCCTGACGCAGATGCTGCTGGTGGGCTACGACGTGTCGGACCCCAACAACCGCTACTGGATCGTGCGCAACTCGTGGGGCACCAACTGGGCCGAGGGCGGCTACGTGCGTGTGGCCATGACGGGCGACGGGCCCGGCAAGTGCGGCCTGCAGCTCATCCCCGTCACCGTCACGCCCGCCTTCTCGCGCCTGCTCAGCGACGCGCAGGCCTCGGCCAGCGGGGACCAGTCCGCACTCAACACCACGGTCAGCGGCAACAGGCCCGGGGCAGGCAACACGACGGTGCAGGGTAGTGGCGGCGCGAGGCCGCCGCCCTGACTAGCCGTGTGCCCCTACGCGTCGCACAACAACCTGACGGCACGTGGCGGCACCACCCCGGCACCCCCTTCAACGAAATAAACGGTCATGCGCTGCTGCTTGTGCGCTCTGCTTTGCCCTGCCGCGTCCCCCTCTTTGCTGACCCTCAGTCTGATGAACCTCGTCACCTCGTCAACGCGCTGGTTGCTTGGGGCTCTGCTGCATATATGCCTGCTCGGTTTGTACATAGCATAGTGTGAGCCTTATCCAGCTGCGGGTCCCTGCTCTTTTTGCTGCCCTGCGTGGTTCGGTGTGCGCCGATGGAATGCACCGGACAGACCTGCAACCACCCTCAGAGTCCCTGCAACGATAGGAGCAGCAGGATAGGAAGTTGCAACCGCGTGCTCTGCAATTGGCTGGCACGTGCCCCAAACGATCTCAGCATCTTCGGCGTCGCCCAGTCACGGGGAGAAGGGTCATGAGTGAGTGCGCGACGCCCATGTAAAAGTCAGGGCGCGCATCAGGGATGAATAAGTCGTCAATGGCCGGACTTGGCGAGGCGTCCGGTGTGCGTGTCAAGCAACGGCCAGCAGGCGTTCCCTCCGTCATCCATCACCAGCGCCCACCAACAGATCCGCAAAAGGACAGGAATGCGCCCTGGCACACCGCGGCGACTCGTGGGCAGCCCTCAGCAGCAGCAGCAGCAGCAGCGTGGCAAGGGCGTGACTCTGGTGCTGCTCAGCGACGATGATGACACGCCTGGGCGCTGCCTGGATGAGCTGCGGGCGCCCTCAGGAGTAGGTCAGGAGCTCCACTGCGTGGCTATCCCACTGCAAGCTGTCTTAGGGAGTAGGAGAGCAGGAGCAGGTCCTGCTGCTTAGGGAGACGTGCTCAAGAAGCGGCATGGGCTCTGGGAGCTGCCGTGCGCCCCGACCCCCTGCTCCATCCGCCCTGCTGCGCGCCTCAACACCCTCCCCCCCCCTCCTCCTGCCCGTGTGCTAGCACCTCAGTTGGCCGTGAGCTCTGGCGTGTTGAGCGCCTGGCCCCCACTAAGGATCACCACGGGGTGCGGCTGCAACGCCGCCTCCACGTCGCCCTTCCAGTACTCGCCAACCTTGGTGCTCATGTACCTGCGCAACGCAGTGTGCAGCACCTGGTGCGTCACTGTCCCCCATGTGAGCCACAACCCTCAAGCCAGCAAGCTTGGAGGCTGAGCTCACGAGGACCTGCGTCCACACACCGCCCCCAAAACCACGCACCACTCGATGGTCTTCTTGAGGCCCTCCTCCCACGTGGTGCGCTCGCGCCAGCCCAGCTCGCCCAGCTTGCTGCTGCCAATGTAGTACCTGCAGGGTGGAGTGAGGAGGAGCGCCGTGGGTGGGGTGGGGTTGAGAGCCATGGCACACACACACGGGTGGAGGTTCAAGTAGGGTTGGGAGGCAAGCGCTGCGCAGGAAGGTGCCTCTTGTGCCCCACAACAACGGCACTGCATGCGCCCACGCATCCGTTCCTCCTTTCGTGACGCTTGGTCTACACCTATCTGGACTGCATCTGCTGTCCCATCCTCCTCCCCCTCCCTGCGTTCATTCTCTCTCCCGCTCCCCACCGCCACGCTACGTGCGCCCCACACCTGTGCTCTACTGCTGCCTGTGTTGCTTGCCTGCATGCCCATCTGCTTGCCAGAGATGGCTGCTTCAGATGCAAAGCTCGACACACACACACACACACCGCCGGTTTGCTATACATGGCAACTGCGAATGCCGTGTAATGATGATGATGATGACGACACACACACCTGCGGTCGTTGAAGGCGCGGTCCTTGACGTGCACCACGCGGTCCTCGGGCAGCTTGAAGTACTTTGCAATGTCACTCGCCACGTCGAGCACCGTGCGCTCCTTCTCAGTGCCAATGTTGTACACCTCGCCTGCGGGGCGACGACAACACGCGCCGGCGGCAAGGGGTGCGTCAGGTGGGGCTGCACTCTGCTACCCATTTCTGCCTCCCTCGGAGCTTATCCCCGATTGCCTCCCTTTGTGCTGATCCCCAATTGCCTGCCTTTGTGCTGATCCCGAATTGCCTCCCTTTGAGCTGATCCCCGATTGCCTCCCACTGAGCTCATCTTGCCGCACTGCTTTCCCAGCCCACCAGCGCCCCCTTCATCCGGTGTCACCTGCCCTGCCCTGTCCCCACCCCAACACCCACGCCCTCACCCGTGGTGCCCTTGTGCAGCACGATGTCAAAGGCCTCCGCCACGTCCTCCACGTACAGGTAGCTGCGCACGCTGCCGCCGTCCCCGTGCACGGGCAGGTCCTTGCCGCGCGCCGCCAGCAAGGTGAACCTGGCGAGCAAACACACGCATCAGCACCACTGTGACCGCATTCCTGCATCATCAAGAGCCTTCTGCCTTGCACTCATTGCCTTTGTGCTGCTGCTGGACATCTCTTACGCCCACTGAGGCGCCAAACCAGATGCAAAAACACACGCATCAGCACACGCCCCTGCAGCGTGCACTGGCGTGCACGTTGCTTGGCGACGCCTGCCTGGCGATCTTTTGTGACGGCTGCCAGCATCATGACGCCTGTCGTGAACGCCATCCAATGATGATGATGATGACACGCTCCGGGCCTCGGAGGTGCCCTGCGGCCTCCGGCAGGCACGGCCTGCGCCAGCCGCCGGCCCAAACCTGGGTGAAGAGCCTGCTCGCAACGTCGCCCCATTCTGCAACACGGCATCACACCCAGTGCCGCACCTACCGTGCTTGGCAGGCATCCTGCATCCGTGCCGCGCCGAAAAACAACTGCCAGGCCTCCCAACAATGCTGCCCCGCACGCAAACCCCCCACACACGCACGGGAGCCCTTGTGACCTCCACGCGCTCACTTGGGGATGAGCTTCTCAGGGAACTGGTGCGGCCCGTAGACGTTGTTGCCGCGCGTGATGATGATGGGCATCTTGTAGCTCATCGAGTAGGCCTTGCAAAGCATCTCGGCGCCGGCCTTGGCGGCGGAGTACGGGTTGGTGGGCTCGAGCTGGCTGTGCTCAAGCAGTCCTGCGTGGCAGCGGGCGGGAGACTCTGCTGTTGTGGGGCCTACTGCGAATCGTGGCGACAAAGGCAAGGCAAGGCGTGTCGTTCGCTGCCCGTGTCGTCGGAGAGCAGAGACACCTCACCCTGCTCCTTGCCCAGGCTGGTCTCGCCGTAGACCTCGTCCGTGCTGACGTTGATGAAGCGGCGGATGGTGCCGGCGCAGCGGGCCGCCTCCAGCAGCACGTGCGTGCCATACGTGTTGTTCATGGTGAAGGCCAGCGAGTTGCCAAACGAGTTGTCCACGTGCGTCTGCATGTGCACAGGCACAATCGCAATTGCACCCATTCTCTGAGGCTCTGGCGCGCTGCACGCGCTTGTGCGACTCGCGTGGCGTGCGAGTCGAAGCTGCGTCCCCAGGCAGCCCTGCAGCAGCTCTGGTGCAGGGCGCTGCATAGATACCTTGCCGCTGCTCCTCACGGCGGCGTCTCGCTGCGAGGCTGCGGCTCTGGGACTGCGCGACAGCTGGAAGTTGCGGATGTCGGACTCGCACCTGCGCCGCGAAGTGCATGACCGTGTCCACGTTCTCCGTCTTGAAGACGTAGGTGAGCAGGTCGAGCGACTGTATGTCGCCCTTGATGAACTTGAGGTTCGCCGCGTCGATCACCGACTTGAGGTTGTTCAGAGAGCTGCAGTAGTCCATCTGCGCACGCAGAATGCATAGGCTCAGGCAGAACCTCCTCTAGCCTCGCCTGGCCCCCGCGCTCGCGCGCTCGTGGCTCCTGGCCCCTTCCAATCTCCTCGCATCTTCTGGCGTGCCCCCCGCGCGCACCTTGTCAAAGACGACAATCTTGACGTGCGGGTAGCGGTTGATAAGGCGGATGACGACATGCGAGGCGATGAAGCCCGCTCCTCCGGTGATGAGGATGCACTTGGGGTGGTAAATGACGGGCGCCTCGCTCGGCGCGGGGCTGAGCGTCGACATCCTAACGTCTCGCTGCTCTGCTCAAGGGATTGCTCTGTTTCGGTGCGTGACTGCCGCGACTGCACACACTCGGCCCTTAGGTTTGGGGAGGAAGAGGCCCAGGGAGAGAGGAGAAGAGGGAGAGGGGAGAGCAGGGCCACGGGGGGTACGTACATGCATGCCCAGTCCCTTCCCACCAGTGTGGGCTGCCGCGCGCGCGACCGCTGATCTGTTGCTGGTCGCAACGCAAGGCGCGGCGCCAGTGGGACCAATTGCACCACCAATTGGCACCACAGACAGGTCATCAGATCCCAGCGATGGAGTCAATGATGACGCGGTACCCCTCCAGCACGGGGCTCTGCGTCCGCACGGCGTCCACCAGCAGCGTCAGGTCGTTGGCGTCCAGGTTGGGCTGCTTGCTCAACCACAGGAGCAGGTGGAAGTCGCTCAGCCGCTCCTGCACGCGCATGCGTGTGTCGTCAGGGCACCCTGAGTGCACTCTGATTGCATCCCGTCCTGTCCTTCACACGCTTCCTACTGGAGGCCTGCAAGAGTGCGCCTTCCTTTCCTCCTGTTCCCACAGGTGCCACAACACGCCAGCCGCGCCCTGCTGACGGCAAAGCGGGCCCCCACACACGACGCACCACGTAGGGGCGCGAGGTGAAGCGTCGCATGTGCTCCTTGAGCTCAGCCTTGCCCTGCGCAGGCATGATACACATATGCGACCATTGTACAGTTGTGCACACAGGGCGGCCATCAAAGCAGTGCGGCCATTGTGAGGTTGTGCACGCAGGGCGGCCTTGGTCATTCGACCGTCACCGCCTCATTGCACTTGATGGTCTGGCGTGCGTCCTCCACCGCCACGCCCGGCTCCGAGCGCGCGGTGGCAGGTGAGGTGAGGCAGGTGCGCGCCCTCAATCAGCGTCATTTAGTGGGGTGCCAGGTTAAGCACGTGGTGATGGTGGACGTGTTTCAAGGGTCGTGCTGCAGCATCAACACGTCCACCATCACCGCCTTCTTTTTAACCTGGCCCCCCCGCTGTACATGATGCGAATTGAGGGCGAGAACCTACCACCGCACCTGCCACCGCGCGCTCAGAGCCGGGCGTGGCAGTGCTGAACGTACGCCAGACCATCAAACGCATCAGGCGACGACGGTCGACACCATTGCAAGGTCGTGCACGCAGGATGGCCATCAAACCTGCATGAGCCACCGTGCCCTCATTCGTAACGAGAGGCACTCCAGCACACGTGCCACCCACCTGTGGGAGCAGCCGGTTCTCAATGGGGAAGGATGCGTTGAGCGGTCCCTTGTGCTGCAGGATGCGCACTGGCACGAGGAAGTAGTCGTTGTCCACCTCACCCACGTCCTTGGCTGCACGCAAGACAGGCAGGCAGGCCACCACGACACACAGCAAGAGTGAGTTGTGAGAGTTCACCTCACACCCACGTCCTTGGCTGCACGCACGACAGGCAGGCATGCAGGCCACCACGACACACAGCAAGCGTGAGTTGTGAGAGTTCACCACACCCACGTCCTTGGCTGTACGCACGCACAGACAGGCATGCAGGCCACCACGACACACAGCAAGAGTGAGTTGTGAGAGTTCACCTCACACCCACGTCCTTGGCTGCACGCACGCAGGGACAGGCAGGCAGGCCACCACGACACACAGCAGGAGTGGGTCGTGAGAGTTCACCACACCCACTTCCTTGGCTGCACGCACGCAGGGACAGGCATGCAGGCCACCACGACACACAGCAAGAGTGGGTCGTGAGAGTTCACCTCACACCCACGTCCTGGGCTGCACGCACGGACGCACGCACATGCCATTAAGGCAGTGTGGGCCTTGCTGTGGGCAGTGCGGGCTGAGTGGGCAAACAAGGGTGAGTGGTCCTTGTCCACACCGTGGTAAACCTGCATCCTCAACTGCACGTTCAACCATGACTCCAATCATCGTCACCTCCAATCATGACGGGCTCCTTGTTGGTGGGGTCCTGTGGGTTGACCACGCGCGTGACGCCCGTGGGCTGCTGACCCTCCGCCGTGCCCTGCAGCCACCCGTCCTTGGCCAGCTGCACGCACAGCTTGCTGCACTGGAACGCCTCAAAGTGCACGTGGCCGCCAGGGTCCTCCGCTGTCTGGTCCCAGCTCACCACCACCGTGGCGCACGTCTCGCCCACCTCTGCCTGCGCGCGTGAGGGAGAGGGGGAGGCAGGGCGCACGCAAGTCAATGACATGACTGCATGGTCGCTGTGGCGCAGTCTCGCCCACCTCTGCCTGCGCGCGAGGGAGAGGGGGAGGCAGGGCGCACGCAAGGCACAGCACAATGACATGACCTGCGCATGGTCCAACACCTGCTCACGATGCCAGGTGCAGGGACAACACATGCTGCCTCCTCCAATAGGCTCGCTTGCTGCCTGGACACGTCGCTTGAGGCCTCATGGGAACGCACACGCTACCTCGCCACATCCATCCCTCCCACCTCACCTGCACGCCTGCTGCTTGGATGATTTCGTCCGTGTGCATGATGAAGTCGCGCTCCGCTGTAGACTGAGTGAAGATGAAGCCGACCTGTGCAACAGCGGGGAGGCACAACCGGGCAGCAGCACCTTGCGCCCGCACTGCCAGGAACGGTGCACGCCACAGTGAACCAGGACGCACCGCATCAGCAAACGTGCTGCCCGTCCCTGGGCCTCTGCACTACAGTTCGCCGCCCCGTCTGCAAGCTAACCGCACACACGGCACACGGCCGTGTTGCAAGCGCCCGCCGCGCCTGCCCCGCACCTTCTTCAGCTGTAGCAACCCGGCGATGAAGTCGACCTGGGCCTCTTCATCCGTGCCCCTGCGCAGCCCAACAGCGCACAGCCTCGCCAAGTTGGGGCGATGCACTTAACAAATGCGAAATGCGAAATGTGTTCATGATATTGGTCTGCTTGCCAGACGTGGCTGTAAAGCCCAACAGCGCACAGGCCAGGGCACCCGGCACACCAGGGCTGCTTTGGTACGAAGCACCACAGTGGGGGCAGCCAGTAAGCGCACAACACCGAGCTGAGCTCGCAAACCAGCTCCGCTGCTCACCTCTCGAGCTTGAGCTGCATGGCTGAGCCCTGCTGCGGCGGCTCGTAGATAAACTCCACCTGCAGCCATGCATAGCAACGAGTTCAACAAGATGAACACGCAGCACAGGGCGTTTTGGGCCTGCAGGGCGACGTGGTTGCGTCAGCCGTACCAAACACACGTTGTTCATAAGAGCGTGCATGTGTGCGTGGCAGACGCGCTTGCTGCGGCTGTGAGCTGGGAACGCGTCAACCGCCATTAGCACGCAAGGGGAGGACGCAAGCTGAGCTGGGGGCGCAGGCAGCGCACCTGTACACAGTTGTCCGCAGTGACAGTGCCGTAGAGGATGCCTCCCCGCTTGATGGAGAAGCTGAGGGCTCCTGCAGCAGCAACGGCAGCGGCGCGGCAGCAGCACTGAAGCAAGGCCTGGTGACCGACTCGTCCATTTACTGCCACGGCGCATCCGCCGCATGGCAAAGCATGGAATAGCATTGACAAGGGGCCAAGCGGGTGGGTGCGGTACCGCCTGGTGGGCAGGCGGTACGACGCACCGTTGACGTACTGCTGGAACATGTTGGCGGCGTCACGGTCAAAGGAAACCGACTCGACCGCTGCCTTCTCCTGCACACAACCAAGCACGCAAGCACCGCATGTTATGGCGTGTGCAGCAGGTTTATGCGAGAAGTGGCTGCACCAGACGTGTCGTGCCCAGCACGCAGCTGGATGGCGCCACAACGCGAGCCTAGCCCCCTCCTTGAGCACGCCCTTCTCCTTCCTCTTTCCCTTTCCCTTTCTCCCCGTTCCCTTTCTCCCCCGTTCTCCCCGTTCCCTTTCTCCCCCATTTCTCCCCGATGGGATCCCTTTCTTCCTTTCTTGCCCGTCCAAAGGCGCGCACTCACCTGCCGCTCGATGCGTACTTGCTTGTTCGCAATGTCCCGCACGGTCAGCGTGGCGCCAAACGGCCGCGCTGCACACGCACAGCACGGCAAAGCACAGGGATGCATGCACGCCAGTCAGTCATGGCCATCTTGATCCGTGGCCGTGGCACCTGCCCGCAAGTAGTTGGAACACCTGCACCTGCCATGGAGCGCCCGCCAAGTCTGGAAGCAAGCCAGCCTCTGCAGCCCTGCCCTGCCCCGCCCCGCCCCACACGCACCGTCAAAGGGCGTCTTCTTGAGAGCGGGCTGCACGTTGCGCTCGCCGCTGCGGGCACACCATGACCACGGCACGCAGCCACACACTACATTTAAAATATTGATGCCTGGCAGGTCTGATCGCACCTGCGCCAGCCACTCAGTGACTGCCCTTGGCACAGGGCCCTGACACATGACCTGTGGGGCATCTGCTTGCGCACAGCAGGGGGCGGCGTACTAAACGAGGCACCTACCCATGCTGTATGCCACTTGTGGTAATGGCATTGATATTGGTATCTGCTTGCCAGACATGGCTGAGCCAGATGTAAGGCGCACCACAAACAGGTGCGCACCTGTACAGCATGAAGAGCATGTCCCCGTGCGCGATGCCCAGCGCCGCAAGCTTGGCCGGTAGGCTGGCAAGGTCTTGGAACTCCTGCGGGCCGGGGCCAGGGCATCCATGACGCGCGTACGCATGGGTGAGAGGCCTGCCTAGCGTGGAGAAGGAGCTTGCGTCGTGGCGTTGCGTTGCGCCGTCAGCCAGGCGTGCCATGCACAGCGCATGCCTGCATGTCTGCTGCATGCTGATCAATACATGCCAAATGCATGCATGCATCTAGGCGACGGCCGATGCAACAACAGCGCAAGCGCAGGCACGTGCCTGTGGGGTCTTGGTGGTGAGCAGGCCCGGCTGCCGCGAAAGCTGCATCTCCTCCAGTGGCACACCCAGCTTGCTGTGGATGCTCTGCACCACCACACACACAGGGACGGCACGCGACTGGAAACATGGTCAGTCACTTCCCAACGACCTACAACCGGACACAACAGCATCTGGATCAGGCACGACGTGGCACAGCAGCACTGCATAGCAGCACGGCAGCATCAGCCTGGCCCTCAGCCCCGCAGCCTCAGCAGCTGCGGCTTGTGCCCTGACGCTCCAGCGCCTGCTTACCTGCCGCAACTCATCCACTGTGGCCCACACCCACCGACTGCACGCAAGCAGCTCTCCCTGACGTTCCAGCGCCTGCTCACCTGCCGCAACTCATCCACTGTGGCCCCATCCGTCACCTCCACGCGCTCCAGTCCATCACGGGACCTCAACCGAAGCAACATCCCCGTGCAGTCCTGAGCCCTCCTCGCTGCTGCTGGTCTCCCTGCCGCAAGCGCCCTGGCTGTTTGGCTGCGAGCGGGTTGGTGCTGCTGCGCCACGCGTCACACCGGGAGAGCCTGACCTCTTACTCCGAGTGTGCACTCCTCGCCTGCAAGTGTGCGGGAGCAGGCGGGTGCTAATTATTGCTGAGGCTGCGCTGCTGCGCTGATGGCACAGCGGAGTATGCCGACGGTGGCGAGACGGGGCGTGCAGCTGCCGATGTGCGCTCAAAGCTCGCCTGCCGTCATCAGCGGGGCAAGCCACGCACTGCTGCTCGTGCGTGCACTGCTGCACAGGTGCGTGTGCGTGAGGGTGCGGTTGTGCGGCTGGGGGGACCGTCCGTGCCGGCGCAGACCCGCCCGCCCACACAATGCAAGGGCGTGCCATGTGTGAGGCCGTGCTATGCTTGCTGATGCACGCGTGCTGGTGGTCCTTATCTCTGTCTCAGTGCGTGCGCGCCTGGTGTAGCATAATGCGCTGCGTGCGCCACCCAACGCGCGTGGCCATCCCCCGCCCCTCCTGGTTCCTGCCTTGGCACAACGCTGCCTGTGCACCACGCTCTTGCTTACGCCGCCAGCAGAGCACGCCTTGCGCCTCTGCCTCTCGATCATGCGAGATCGCCCCTCGCAGACAGTCCCATGGACCTCACCTGCTCAAAGCGACGCCTTCACGCGTGCGCAGCTGATCCGCCTGTGTGGGCTTCGCCTCCTCCGCCGATCCTTGCTTGTGGTGTGGGCTGAGAAGCTGAGAAGGGTTGTGGGCTCCTCGCGAGCAGCAGCAGAGCTCGAGAGCGCAGCAGCAGCGACGTCGGGCAACAATGCACGCCTCTATTGGCAGCGCTCTCTGCTTTGAGCTCCTCTGGGTACCAGAATACTACCTGAATTTGGTGTGGAAGGTTCAAGTGGAGCAGTCCGTGCAGGCACCAAAGCCAGCAACACACGATGGCTTCCCTACTGCCAGCGACCCAGATGCACCAGCAGCTGGCGCGCTGTGGCTCCCCGCTTCTGCCGACGCGCAAATCATCCTTCCACGGTGCCCAGGTGCGCGGGTGTTGCGTGCACAGCCGCAGCAGGTACCACACGCGCACAGCCCTTCCGCGCCCTGGAGATTTCACGCAGCTCCAGGGGGTGCGCCAAACTCAGGCCCCTGCAGTGGCCGTGCCCCCTGCAGAGGCGAGCGCGCTGCGTGGAGGTGCGCGCCGAGCAGCGAGGAGGGGAGGACTGGGACGCCAACGCCGCCTGGCGAAGGTGAGGCGCGGGCACAATGCTACCGCCTGAGCGCGTGCTCGGAGGCAGCAGCACACACGCTTGGCGCTTGGCGCTGCAGTGTTCAGGCAATCAGCATGGGCGACCATTCACAGCTGCAGCTCTCAACACCGTTTCCTGGGGACGGGGCGATGCGTTGCTCACCGGCCCCGACACCTCCTTCGTGCACGCCCGCCCCACGTGCATGCAGCTTCCAGCGGGAGGTGCGCAGCCAGGTAGAGACCAAGGAGCCGGACGTGCGCCCCATCACGCCCATCCGGCCGCTGCCGCCGCGCATCAGCAATGCGCAGGACCAGCTCAGGCAGCAGGTGCGGCGGCGTGAGCCCCCGGCTCGGTGCTGGCGTGCGCCTGACCCAGAGCTTAGCAGCATGGCACACTGCTGCCACCGCTTCGATCCATGCCGTGGGAAGTGGTTGTCCAAGTGCACGCTACGCCCATTGGCGCACGAACAGCTCAGTGTTTGGCCGCACTTGCGTGCGTGCGTGCATGATGCGTGTGCAGGAGCGCGTGCTCTTGGACCTGTGGACCTCGGAGGATGCATTGCGGTGGGGTGGCGTGGCGCTGCTGGCGGGGCTGGTCATGGTGCTCGTGATGTCGGGGCCGCCTTTGGACGATGGCCGCTGCACCCTGCCATGGTGCTAGAACCAGCCAGTCTAGTGGGTGGCAACGGACAGGGATGCAGGGCGGCCTGCCTGGAGGAGTGGCGCATATACGTGCGGATTAAGTTTCAGCATGCAGAGGACGGCGCGCAGCGCATATGCGTGTGCGGTGGGAGTGGGTGAGCGGGGACGGAGGCACAGGCACATCAAACGTGATGCGCCGTGGTTGCCAGACGTTGAGATTTAAGAATGAGAGTGGCGGGCGGTGAAGGAGGCGCACAAGGCCTTTGAGCCACGCCTGCACGGAGTTTCGCGGCGAGAGAGGCCGAGGAAGGAGCGGAGAGAGGTGCACGGACGAGTGGTGCAGCCTGTGATGATGTATCCGTGAGCGCTCCGTTTGCATGCGCCCCAGTGCCGTGGGGCAGGGGCAGCGAGCGTGCTCTAGAGAGCTTTTGTTGCTTTGGTTGCGGGGCTGTTGCTGTTCCCCATGCTGTACGCTGGGCGCTGTTGCTTTTCCCATGTACTGGTAGGGAAGGCCTTGAGAGGACGAGCACCTGGGGCTACTGATGCTTGACTGTAGCTTGTGCCCCACAAGCTCAACGTGAGCTCATTGAGCTTGTGGCCCGCTGCAGCACAGGGTGGCTTGCTTGTTGCGTTGGACCGACTCGTTTCCCATGACGGGCTGACATGCCTCCCGGTGATCTTTGCCACGCCCCAAGTCCACCTGCATTAGCTATCCTGGCTTGCTTGCCGCATTGGACTTGTGGACGCGGCTTGTGCGTGTGGCTTGTGGCCCATGGCGCTGCCGCTGCAGACGCTGCAAAGCACAGACTCCCGCACAGCACAGCACGGCAGGTGGCTGCTGCTGGCTTGCTGCTCAAGCGAGGTGCAATTGCAACGGGGAAAGTCTGCACGCGCCAAACCAGCACTGCCACGCAGCACCAACAAGAAGTGCAACGCATAGAGTCAGCTGGATGTGAGGCAAGAAGCAGAGGTGCAGGTCAGGGATATCAGGGTGGTGCAGAGAGCTACGGCACAGGCCAGCCTGCCGGTGGCCGTTTGTTGGTTCGACTCCCCGGGCCCGCCCTCAACAAGCAGAGACGGACGTGCAAGGATCTACAGTGTGCCACGCCGGCATGGGCGGCAGGGCTTACCCTCACGCCACCCACCCCAGCCACGCACGACTCCGTTCCATCTCGGTGCAAGCGCACCCGCACGCGCGCTCCTGGCGGCAATGCCGTCGTGGGTCGTGGCCATGTGCTCATGCCCGAGTCGTCAAGTTTATGTGTTCATGCGGTGCAGGTGCTTGCGTGCGTCTGGGCGTGTCTGGGAGGAGGAAAGGTGCACAATGCAAAGCGTCCATCTCACATCACGTCACGTCACGTCGCGTCACGGTTGACCTTGCCTCCATCCAGCCGTTGCCTCTAAGCACCAGGGGGGTCCTCTTAAAGCAATCAAGGATGGCGCGCCGGGGCGCGCGGGCGACGCTGCCGCGTGATTGCCTCTTCGCCCGTCATTCATGTGGTGGCGCCGTGGTGCGCCGGGCCTTGCACCGTGTGCGTGGCCACGCAAGGCAAGCAGGGTGGCACGAGAGCGGCGCTTGCTCTGTCCCACAATGCTGGAGAGTGGAGCCACGCGACCTTTCCAAAAGCCACCGGCGTGCAGCAGCAGTCATGCCCTCGCCAGACGTCTCGCCCGCCACACTTTGGGCGCAACACGCAAATGGGAAATGGGCAATCACACGTGTCTCTTGAGGCATCTCAAACAGATGAAACCACGGCCTCTGGCAGTGACAGTAGCACCACACACCTACAAGCCGGCCCCTTCTCTGCCAACCAGCACAACCAGCGGAGAATGCGGCAAAACAAGCCGACTGACGCGTGCCCAACTCACACGGGGGCATGCCCTGCATGACGAGGCAAAGCCCTCCCTAAGCCCTGACCAACGCCACCCAGGCGTGGAGGGAGCGGCAAGCCAGGCAGAGCCACTGAAGAGGGCGGCGGGGCACACGTGTGCCAAGGAGGCGCATGAATGCTGCTACCCAACTGGGAAAAAGTTTGCTTTTCGCACGCGCGCTTGCCGCAAGAATGCCTCATTGTGTGCACGGGACAGGGCGCGCGGGGGGTTGCTGGGCGGTGGCGGCTCCATGCCGCGCACGTGCAAGGAGTTGCTCATCTTTGAGGCTCTCGTGCTGCTTGCTTGTGAGCCAGGATGGAGAGCCGCAACCTGACAAGCGCTACAGCCCCCCATTACGTCCTGGCTGCCGTTACCCTCTCAAGCCCAAGCCACAAGTGTGTCGAGCCGCATGCGGATCACCCAAGCCTCCACACGCTCACCGCCCACCTCGGGGCGTGCCGCTACTGCCCCCCGACCGACGCTTGCCGCTGCTGCGCCGGCTGCGTCGCCGCCGTCCCATTCGCCGCACCAGCAACCTCCTCAGCATCCACCGCTAGCACCACATGGTCCGCCGCCACTGCCGCCGCTGCCGGCTGCTGCGGCGCTCTCGCCGCCGCCGCCGTCGCCGCCGTCGGAGCAGCTGCCGCATAGCTCCCCGGCCCCCCTCTCTCCCCCGCCGGCCCAAACCGAGATAACTGCCCGGACGGCGGCGACGCGAGCGCCATCCCGCCAGCCCCAACGCTGCCTTGCCGCTGCGCCCCCGCACCCACATTCACGAGCGACGGGCTCCGCCCTCCTCCCGCCACCGCTGCCCCACCTCCACCCTGTGGCGGTGCTGCCGCTGTCGAGGTGCCGGCGCCTTGCTGCCCTGCGCCTCCTCCTCCACCCGCACCCGCAGCCGCAGCACCGCCAGGTGGTGGTTGCCGCGCCGCCGCCACCGCCGTGCCGCTCGCCGGAGCCCCACTCGCAGTGTTGCGCATCTGCGGCGTCACGTCCGCCAAGTTCAGCCGGCTCGTCATGCGTACGTGCGCTGAGCTGGCAGGCATCGCCGCCACCGCCGCCGCCATCGCCTGCGGAGACGTCGCAGCTGCCGGCCCAGCTGCAGGCGCCACCGCCGCCGCACCAGCAGCCGCAGGCCCGATGCTGCCGCCCGCTGGGGTGGGGTTCGTGGATGCAGTTGCACCGGCGGGCGTGGCTGCGGAGGCTGTGGAAGCGGCGGTCGTGGCGGCGTCACCGGTGGCTGCGGCGGCTGCGGCGGCGGCGGTTGCGCCGGCGCCTTCGAGCGAGTCGTCGCCTGCGAGCCATGCCTTGTGCATATTTTGGAGCTGGGCGATGATGCTTGGCATGGTTGGGCGCAGGAGCGCGTCCTTGAGCATACACCTGCATAGGAGGATGGGTGGGGGCAGGGTACGGGCGGTAGGTTGGTGGGTGGCTGGGCGGTGGGTGGGTGGTGGGTGGGTGGGTGGGCAGGGTATGGGTGAGGGTGAGGCAAGCGCTTGGGAAACAAGAGCATGCGCTGACGCGAGCGCAACCGGCTGCAACTGCTTAGGGCGAGGCGTGGGGTTAGGGTTAGGGTTAGGGTTAGGGTTAGCGCAGGCAGGCACTACGGGGGGCCCGTCCACAGGCTGGCCTCGCGCCGAAACACTCCCTGCTGGCCATGGGAAGGCAGCACCAAAAACGCAGAGTTGGTCGCACTCACTGCTTGGCGAGGCGTGCGTAGGCGCTGGGTGCACTGAGGGTGCAGGCTGTAGACCGCACAAAAACCCTAACCCAACCCTAAGCCTCCCGCACTCACTGCTTGGCGAGGCGTGCGTAGGCGCTGGGCGCCACTTGTGGGAACTGCATGAACTGAGGGTGCAGGTTGTAGACGCCCGTGGGCGACCGCACCCAGGGAGAGCTGCACGTGTAGAGCTCCCACATGATGACGCCCAGCGAGTATATGTCTGAGGCCTTGGTCACGCGGCCCTCGCCAACCACCTGTTAAAGGGAGTATGCGGGATTGTGAGCCAGCAAGGCGAGGAGTGAGTAAATGTCTGGAGGACATGGTCACGCGGCCCTCGCCCACCACCTGCGCAGGATCAGTGGGGATGATGAGCAAGCTCCCGTATCAAACTGATACGGGAGGGGTGTGGGAGAAGGTGAAGGAATGACGGCGCACCAGGACATACAGGAGTGTGAGCAAGCAGGGGTGGAGAGAGACTGCTTGCAGTGGGCATAGCCACGCAGTGAGTACCAGTAGCACGTGCACGGCAATAGCGAGTGCGAGAGAGCGACTGCTTGCAGTGGCATAGCCACGCAGTGAGTACCAGTAGCACGCACAGGCACGCCCCGCCATCAGAACCGGAAGGGTGAAGCGAAGCAGGGAAGAGCAAGAGGTACGGGCGGGGCTTGCAAAGCCATACAAGCACGGTCCGAACGGCGCAACGAAACGTGGAATAGCGAACCCAGAAACAGGGCAAACGGGCAAGGGCACTGCGCTCACCTCTGGCGCCACGTAGAACGGCGTGCCGCTGTTGAAGTTGGAGACGTGCGTGGCCTGGGGCGCCAGCGTGGTGCTGAGGCCAAAGTCGGTGATCTTGGCTACCACGCCAATGGGGGAGGCGGGGTCCATCTTTAGCATCACGTTCTCCGGCTTGAGGTCTGCACAACAGAGGGCAGCAGCAAACAGTGAGCATCACCCAGCGGTGAGCACCCTGCATCACGTTCTCCGGCTTGAGGTCTGCACAATAGAGGGCAACATCAAACAGTGAGCATCTCTGGCTTTAGTCTACATCACACCAAGAGGGCTCCCGTCCGTGGCTCCCATCACGCAGATGGGGCGCTTCCCCAACCGCTCCCTGTTTCTCAGTGTGCCTTAACCGTCCTGCGACCGTTGACCATCACAGGAGATGTCCCACACAGCTACACAGCAGGGCGCTCCTACACGCAACCTCTGACACGTGCTTTCCGATGCCTGGTTGGCAAGCTGGCCCTGCAGAACCATCGCCACATGTTGTCCACCACTGTATCTTGTCATGCAGGTCCTGGCTCTACCGCAAGCACACTGTCCTGACAGTCACACTCCTTTGGCTTTCGCACGCTCGCACCTCCGTGGATGATGCTCTTGTCATGCAGGTACTGGATGCCGCCAGTCATGTCAAGCAGCAACGTGAGCAGCAGGTCCATCAGAGGCGTGCCGGCAGGCTGGCTGTGCAGCAGCCCCGCGCGCATGGCAGCGCCCATGCTGGTGTTGCACCACTCCTGCAGTCAGAACGCACGGAGGTGCACAGCTTTCGTTCCGTTTCGTTGCATGTTGCCGTCAGCTGGGCATGGATGTTGGCACAGCAGGCAGGTCACTGCGAAAGACGGGCGAGAGACAGTGCAACAGGGCGTGGTCAGGTCAGGCTACGTGTGAGTGTCGCACCACTAAACCACTTAGCCGTAACGTCGCAAGCCCAACACTCGTGAGCCACATTTCAAAGGCCGCATCTCGTGCACGAACGCGTGCACCAACGCACGCACGCACGCACCTGCACCAGATATAGCTTCCACTCGGTGGTGAGCAGGTCCAGGCTCTGGTTGGAGAGCGCCACCTGCAGACCGTTGCCCTCTTCCACAGCCATGACGGGCTTGATGTCATAATGGTACGTCGCCACCTGCAAAGAGACACACACAGGCACGCAGCATGACCACGTCACTGATGCGCTTGATGACATGGTGGTAGACGTCGCCACCAGCTTGCACACACGTGAGCCACACACACGTGCGCTTGACGCTGGCGAGAGTGTTGCGCCAAGAATGGAGGGCATGGCGAACAGCAAGCAGGAGGCGCAGGCTTGCAGCACGCCGCATGGAGTGATGCTGCCAGGGTTGGAGCAAGCCAGAGGAAGGTGCACGCGACCACTGATCACGTTGCCGTGGCACACAGGTGTCAGCACGGCAAGGGAAAGCAAGCAAGCAGCAATGCGTTCACACGCACCAGGTTGTGGTGCGCCACGCTGGCAACGCAGGCAAGGAGATCAAAGCAAAGGAGCAAGCAAGCAGTAATGCGTTCGCGCGCACCACGTTGCGGTGGCGCCACGCTGGCAACGCAAGCAGCGACAGAGCGACAGAGCAAGAGATCAAGTGATCAAGAGAGCAATCGACCATGGGAGCAGCACCACTCACCACGTTGCGGTGCGCCACGCTGGTGCACACGGCCGCCTCCATGATGGCGCGCTCGTGCGGCAGCGAGCCCTTTCCGTCGGTGCGGCTGGAGAAGAGCACCGTCTTGACAGCCACGTCCAGGTTGCGCCACAGGCCCTTGTAGACGGTGCCCCAGGTGCCGCGGCCGAGCACTCCCAGCAGCGTCAACTGCGGCCAAACCAAGCACAGCATAGCAGCACGCACACGATGGTGCCCATGGTTCCAAGCTGCAGAACGCATGACACACACACATGTGCCGCTCATGGCCCATACCTCCACTGCACACAAGGCCACTGCACAGACGAACGACGTGAACATGCACGTGAAGCATTGAGCCGCGCCCGTGGAGCACCGCCAGGAATATCTCCGTTGCTTTTGTCTTTACCCCGACAGTCGGCTTTTAAAGACAGCCCGACTGCTGCTAACCAAAACTGCGCACACCTTGTCTGCGTCCATGTTGCCAAGCGCCGACACAGCGTTGAGCACTGCCTTCTTGGGGTCCGGGTGCGCCGCATTGGACGGGTTGGTGGAGCCCGTGCTAGAAGAGCCGCCTCCCTGCGTGCCGCTCGCTGGCGCGCTGTCGCCGTGCCCGTTGGCTGCGCTGCCGGCGGCCGTGCCACCCGCGGCGGAGCCGGCGGCGGCGGCCTGGGCGGCGGCTCCGGCGGCGTGGGCGTTCTGACGGGCCTTGACGGCGGCGTGGAGGGCTGCCACGTTGAGCTGCGCAACCTCCTGCGGAGCAGTGTGTGGGCGCCGTAAGATGCATCGGGAATGAAGCCAAGGAGAAACAGAGCAGCGAGGAAGCCAAGTGCTTGCTCGAGGGAGGTGGGCTGTTCCAACAGGCCAGGCAGTGCAGTGGGAGGGTAAAGCCAAGGATAAAGCCGTGAGGAGCGAGGAAACCAAGTGCTTGCTCGAGGCAAGGTGGGCTGCGCCAAGAGGCCAGGATCCCAGAACAGCAGCACAGGCATCTCACCTGCATGGGCATGGACTTGCTGCCGTTGGCAAGCCCCGCGTTGCTGTTGTTGCCAGTGCTGTCGTGGCGCTGCGACGGCACGCCCGACTGTCCCTGCTGCGAGTTGGGGTCCTGCGGCGGCGAGAGATCAAACAGCTCAACAGCCGCTTCAGCACTACTGATTTGTCGCATGTGCACAGCTCCAGTGCTCGCTTGCTGACCTGCTTGCTTGTTGAGGTCGAGGCAGCTGGACAGCAGAGGGGAAGGCGGCAGCAGGGCGGCAGCAACACTTGCTGAAAGGTGTGGCCATAGCAAGGGGAAAGGTTCGGGCATAGGAAGGGGAAAGGTTCCGCATCAGCAAGGGGAAAAGCGCAAGGGCGAGCGGCGCGCTCACCTGGCCAGGCCTGGACGCGCGCATTGCTGCCAGCTGCATGGCCTTCTCCTCCTGCAACCGGCGCTCCTCCTCCAAGCGGGCTGCCTCCCTGCACACACGCGCGTGCACATGCTGTGTTAATTACCTGTGTCTGGCGCAGTGTTGTGCACGCCTGTGTCTCACGCCTCTCTCAGTGTGACGTGCTTGCTATGCCAAGCAGCCATGCACGGCTGACGGCAGCATGCACACGCGCACATGCACATGCTCACGCAGCACCGCTGGAAGGCTGTAAGGCTGATAGAACAATCAGAAACGCTGCCACACCGCCCTCCCTCTCCATCTGGCCATATGCCTCTGTGTGTGGACCAATGCGCACTCCAAAGCGCCCGAGCAGCTGCAGCGGAGCGCCAAAGTCAGCGCCACCACCACCCCACACGCGCTGTTGTTGCTGCTTTACGGGTCTGATGGCCCGGGCTGCCTGTGTCGTGCTCACTGCGTGGCTATTCCCCTGCAAGCAATCCCTCTCCACACCCGCGGCCCGCACCTGGACGCCACCTTGCGCCGGTGCATCACCAGCAGGCCCACCGCCGCCAGACCCAGCACGCCCACGCCCACGCCGACGCCCACGCCAATGGCCACTGCCGAGCTCGAGCTGTCTGAGCCACCACTGGCGCTGGGGCTGGGCAGCGGCGGCGGCGGCAGCGTCGCAACCGCCGCGTCCTGATCGGGCAAGGTGTAGCTGCTTGCCAGCGCCGCGTTGGGCACCAGGGCGAGGTTGGTGGCGGAGACGCCCCAGCCCTCGTAGGAGGAGAGCAGCAGCGTCTGGCTGGTGGCATTGGGCGTGAAGCCGCTGGCCAGCTGGAACGTGTCGATGCCCTGTGACACGGGGACAGGTTTGGGTCGTGTTAGTGTGTGAATGTTTGGCCGAGCGATTTGTAACGCCCATCGCTTCGTGGCGCCCTTTGGTCGTCCTGTCTTGTTGCCTAGGTAAACGCTAGCAAAGGAGCCTATGCACCTGCCCCTACACCTGCCCTGTGCGTGCTTCCTGGTGCTCACATGGTGGCTATCCCAATGCAAGCGGTCTCTCTCTCACACCTGCCCAGTGCTCGAGGATACACGAGGCAAGCGCGTGCCCCGCGCAACGCAAGCACAATGCAAGCACTCGCCTGCATGAGCGGCCGGGTGCTGCGCGCGCCCGACTGCCAGGCGGTGCCCCTCAGAGCCGCCGACAGCAGCGCGGCGTAGTCCGACTGGGGCAGCGTCAGCGTCACCTGGTCCATGTACACCTGGGGGCTCGTCCTGTAGGAATTATTACAACAGCAACGGGAACAACTGTCGTCCACATCTTGTCCTGCGGCGCTTTCCACGATGTCATCTTGTCCTGCGCCGCGTTCCACCATGTGTTCTGATTGGTACTGTGGGATCTGTTGGTCAGTGAGCGGCGGCTCGCCACGAAGCTGCTCTCCCTCTCCCTCTCCCTCTCCCTGTGCGCACCTGGACACCATGTTGATGCTCCAGAGTGGCAGCGCCGTTGAGTAACTGCTGCCTGACGAGTCGATGGTCTGAGTGCTCAGCGGCTGCAGGATCAGGCTGCTCAGCACCTGCACCACCACAGCGCATGGACGCGGCCGCAGCAGCAGCACGTTGTGGTAGTGTGCTCGTGGGCGGACGCGATCCACGCACCACACGCCACACACCTGGCCACTATCCCTTGCCACGCACAGAAAGGCAGCGCCAAGGATTCTCACCATTGCATGGCGAACTGCTCATCTCTCACCAGGTGTGAGATGAGCAGGCCGCCACGCACACGAACATCCACACGCCACACGTGCCCCCCAAACCTTGCCATCCACAGACAGGCACGGCCACCCCTCACCAGGTGTGAGATGAGCAGGCGGCCGCGCACGGCCAGCTGCAGGATGTTTGCCTGCTTGCCCATGTTTAGCGTGACGGTGCGCTGCAGGTAGGCGTCGGCGCCCTGGATGATGGGCCCGTGCAGGATGCACTCGGCGCGCAGCGTGACGGGCGCGTACTGCCCGTTGTCACCGCCCAGCACCAGCGAGCGGGTGAGGAACAGCCCAGGGATGGGGTCCTGCGGATGAATGAGTGAACGAAGGTGCGCAGTGCGCGTGCAGCAACGTGGTGGGTTGGCCTGCACTGCCCAGCACCAGCTAGCGGGTGATGAACAGCGCATCGTGCAGGGCACATGCAGTGAAGGAGCACGTGTCGTTGCCGGTGCAGCTTGGGACGTCAAAGGACAGGGGCACAAGGGCACAAAAAGCAGCCCCCCAGCCGCAAAGGCAAGAAGCAGCCCTCAGCCCTCAGCCCTCAGCCGCCAGCCGCCATCCCCCAGCCCCTGTTCCACACATGCAGCTGCCCCATGACTCACCGTGGACACCTTGTTCTGCGTGTAGATGCCGGCCTCTGTGAGGCTGGACTGGAGCGAGTCGCTGTCAAACGCCACGCTCAGAGGGAACCTGCGCAACAACAACAACAACAACAACGACACAGGCATCACCGCATCACCTCAAAACCACCACAGTCGTTATCGCACCATGAGCATCGCTGCAAATACACGCAAACGTGCTGCGGGGCATCTGTTACACCCTGCTTTACCCTGCTCACTTCTTCAAGTCGAGTGTGAGGGCCGGCGC
>QAXK01003267.1:0-17765 GCA_004335735.1 Chlorella sp. KRBP | reverse complement strand
GGTGTGGTGTCGTGTGGTGGTTTGTTGTGTGGTGGAGTGTGGGCCAATCTGATGTTATTTTTGTCATGTGCTGGTGGACGGGGCAAATGGCGCTGGTGCTGTGCACCCACCCACATACATAAACATTTATCAAAGCTTTGAAGCACACCCCGAACAACACCCACATTACCCAGCCTTCATTGCTTGCTGCTGACCCCTTTGCATCCCCTGGTTGCAATCCCCGTGAACAACAACAACACATGCCGACCGGAATGTAGACAGCCATGCACACACTGACCACTGCTGCTGACCTGAGGCCTGAAGGCTGGGACGCAGTCCAACATTGCTGGGTACGTCAGCACAAATCCGTATGTAAACGAAATGTTGAACAGCGTCGGCTGTTGCTGTTCCAGAGCTGCCTTGGTCTCATGCAACAGGTGGTCCCAGTTTATGCTGCAGTCCCGCCCAAAATTGACCACATTCCAGCTGCTGTCCACGGGCTGTTGTGGGGTGGGTATGCCCAGGAGGGTGTTGAGTCTGTGTGCCATGTGGTGTGATTCACTGGCGTTCAGGTGTGTGAAACGCTGGAAGCCATCCGTGGGCTTGTACTGCAGGCCTGCACACGCTGCTACTGTATAGGCGCCGAGCTGGCGCTGCAGCTGTGAGCCCAACCCGTCCTTTGTGGTGAGCGCGTCGAAGGTGACTGCTACGTTGCCCTGCACCCAGGGGTCTTGAAACACAGGGTCTGACAGGGCCGGTGGTCTGCTGAGGGACATGTTGAGATGGAAGGGTCGAAGCCCACAGCGGTGCTGGACAGCTGCTGCATGTGCAGTCTGCAATGTCAACAGGAAGTGGCAGCTTGCGGTGTTTTACTGGGCATGTTGAGAGCAACAATGCATGAGTAGTGTTACAGCTGCGTACATGTGCTGTCGTCCTGCGTTGTTCTATGCGTATCAGGAAGGAATTGGCAGTGCCAGGGGCACCTGAGGGTGCCTGAAGTTGTGTTGCAGCTGCTGCACGGTGCCATGTGACTGGCTGGCAAGTGCACATGTTCCACAAGCCTGTACACGATTCAGTGAGCTAGGGAGTTGATGCATGAAGGCTTGATCTCATTCACATGTGATGCAGGACAATAACGTGCTGCATTCCCTTCTCACCTGCTGCAACAGGCTGGCAACCAGCAGACATAGCACAGCTGTGAACAGCATCCATTGCATAGGTTACAACGAGGACAACTTATTCATGACTTTTGCAATGCCTATGCACCAGGGTGTGTCTCGAAGCTTACTGCTCCGAAGCAGTAGCTACCGCTGGCTTTCCTATCTCCAAGGTTTGATGCTGGCTCAACCTTGCCTATATGTGCGAGCAAATCATGATCAAAGCTTGAAACTATAAATTATGGAAAAACAATGGATTAGGCTCATGATATTTTGCGTTTGCAACACACGGCGGTTTCTGAAACCATCCATGGGAGGACCTGTGACCGCACGTCCACCGCAGCGGTAAGTTACCGGCACACGGACTCCACATAGAGCTACGCTTTTGTGACGATGATCAACGACAAGTGATTTGCCTATGGTGTTGGTCGCGGCATACAGACAGTTTGCTGCCAAAACAGCACACCTTGAGGCTGTGTTGAGACTGCTGAGGTGCTTCTGTGTATTGCACTGCATACCCCGTGGTGATTTTGAAACATAACTTCAGAATGCACTTAATCAACTGACAGCAGAAGCATGCAGAGTTGCAGAACACACATGCCTGGTGGATTGCGTGCACCATGTGCTCCCCCTGGACGCAAAAGCTTGATGGACAGCACAATTGCACATCCACCACAAAAGGCACAGCCTTGCACGCAAACCCAAATCGTCATACCTCTCGGTATGAGCACATACGGCGCAGCCAAACACTGTCGGCAATGCAGTGTAGTGCAGCCACTGACATGATGACCTACTTGAGGCAAGTAATCAGTGGCAAGCACCCAGTCACAGGGCATCCAGGCATATGCTGGATGTGCAGGACGTACAGAAACAAGCAAGCACGGGACCTGCCACTCCCAAGGATGTGCAGCAGCACCAGAAGCTCGGGAGCCAGGAGAATCAACAGTTTCTGTCTGACATAGTGCCCAGACAGCAGTCAACAGCAGTCAAGAGAGAACACTCAGCAGAAGTGTGTCGTGCTTGCATTGGCAGGCAACGTGGCACGAGATCCCTTTCCCAAGATGCACACAGCAGCATGCCTTGCCCGTGCAGCAACATCAGCATACTCACACACACATGCATAGTCCAAGGAACACAACTCCCCGTGTCACCACAGTGGTCACACAACAGGCGCAAGGCCCTCTGTGCTGCACTGCACAGCACTCAGCGCACCTGCTCTCACACACATGCTCGTCCACTGCTGCCCCCAAATAAGCTGACAGAGCATGACTCTACAACAATGAAAGAAGAACATGCTGGCACAGAGCCATCGACACAATCCGCGCACACAGCCCCTGCAGCATATGTATGCAGTGCAGGGCTGCGTGCGGGCTGCAGCAGCTGACTCTACACAACACCTGGGGCGCGTGCCGCAGCTCCTGCTACTGCCAAGCGGCCGCCCCCCCGATGCACGTATATGGTGCCACTACTGGGTCAACCCAAAGCTCCGAGTCCAGCCTGAAGGACACTACTTGCCTCGGGCCTTTGCAGCTGTGAACAAGATGCCAGCGCCAAGCCCAATTAAGATACTGGCCAGGTTGTGTGGGTTGGTGGGGTCCTTGAACGCCAGGATGCCCACAACAGCCACTGGGATCTTGTTGAGTGCGCCAACAAGGCTGTAGATGGTGGCTGTTGTCTGGGACAGGAACCACAGCGCAGAGAAGCTGATGCCAAAGCCTATCAAGCCCCCCACCAGGGCCACCGCCAAGAACATGGGGTTTTGCAGGGCCGGCTGTGCCAGCAGGCCCTTGTGTTCACCAAAGAAGAACATCAGCACCAAGATGGGTGGGATGGACAACAAGTTGTTGTAGTACACCATGCTGAACTCGTCCATCTTCTGCTTGTTGGTGGTGTGCTCTGCAACCTTGTCCATGACTGACCGCAGGTAGAGGGCGTATGCTGATGTGAAGCCGCAGTTCGCTATCTGCCACCCGTATCCACTCCATGTGAAGTTGATGTCGGTGTACGCACCCACCATGGCAGAGAATAGCATCAGCACGAGTGTCGCCCACACCTGGCCGCTGTAGGTCTTCTTGTAGATGGTGACATCACAGACGGCGGTGACAAAGTTGCTCACGTTCTTCCAGACCGTCACCATGGCCACACCCACGTGCTGCAGGGCATAGAAGCTGGATCCGATCATGCCCACGAAGATGAGATTGACCGGGAACCACACTGCCACCAGGTCGCGCTTCAACGGCTGCAGCTTGACGACGCCAGCCAGCTCACACATCTTCACCAGGAAGGCTGCTAGAGCACACTGGAAGCACAGCAGTGCGTTGGGCGCTGTGAACCCAAAGGACTTGGGGTTCAGTGCATGCTTGTTGAGCAACACCATGCTGCCAGATGCTGCGCAGTAGCACATGCCTGCAAACAGCACTGTGGGTATTCCAAATTTAAGGTGGTGCTGTTTGCTGGACATGTCTTCATGCTGCTTGCTTTTTTCTAAAAGACCTAGCTCCTCATCTTGATCCTTTTCACCGAAGTCTGATCGCTTGCCGTTCATAGCCTGCTTTAGCATAGCAGCTCAAGGCCAGCAAGACTGCTGAGCAGAACTGCTGTTGGGCGGGAGAAAGAGTTTCGACAGACTGGCCTCCTGAGAGTGCTGATGAGTATAATGATGTCCTTGTTGTAAAGTATGTGAACCAGCCTTGCTAGCTGCCGGCACTCGTCAGGAGCAGTTTTGTTGATGGGCACGTGTTCGGGGAGCTGCCTGGCAGGAGCTTCTGTAACTGCAAGCGACTCTTCACAACGAAACGTCAATCTTTCGATCACAACGGCGATCATCACTGTCAGTCAGAACATGCTTGTCAAACTTCTGACAGGCAGTTGGGAACGACATGAATCAGGCCACCCGGTACCCTGGGGTTGCATTACAAGGAATCTCCCCTGAAACAACTCCACAACATACAAGTTGCATAGCTGGCACCTACATGTCAAAGAATTCCAAACTAAGTCAGCTGCGCTGCGCCAGCTGTTGCAGACCACCACCAGAACAAACCCAGCATACACATGTACTGTAGAGCTGCGATGCCATCCGAGCCATGAACAACAGAACAAACCCTTCATGCTGTGGCTGACTGCAACTGCCAAGCGCCTTGATACCAGCCCCCTCACGTTGAATCATGACTGCTTTGCAGACCGCCAACTCCCATAGCTGCAACAGCCCTATGCAAGGCCGAGCCTGGGCAGCAATGCAGTGATGTAGAAGTAACCCAATGCCCCAGAGAAGATGTAGCTGTCGAACCTGTCCAGCAGCCCGCCATGGCCAGGGATGAGGTTCCCAGAGTCCTGCACAACAACAGCAGCATCGACATTGCGTCACTACCAACCCACACTGAAAGCATACGGCAAGCAGGCTGGTCATTGCTGTAGCAAACTTCAACAGCTGCATGCAGGTACTGACAAGGACCTGTGTCCATGAGCAGGTGCTTTGAGACGCCTATGATGACATGCTGAAGCAGTCATTCCTCAGCATCCCTCTCACCTTCAGCCCTGCGTCGCGCTTCATGATCGACTCTATGAGGTCGCCGAAGAGGCTGCTTGTAAACGTCAACACCTGCGCAAGAAAATACACACACCGACATCATATCAAATGCCTTGGATACATGTCCACTGATGTGACCGCTTGCTGGGATAGCCTTCTGAATCAGCAGCTCCATGCACCGCACATAGTGCCAGCCTGTCCCTGCTGCCAATGGCTCCCCCTTGCGGTCGTGCCCAGGACACAGCTCTTCACTCACCCCATACCCAGCAGCAGCCAGTACATTGCCAGGCCAGCTGAACAGCTTCCAGAACAGCACAGCCACGGCCACAGCAGAAGCAAGGCCACCCAGAGCGCCCTCCACAGTCTTCTTCGGACTGATGTCTGTCAGCTTGGTACGGCCCAGGTTCTTGCCCACGAAGTAGGCGCCCGTGTCAGCTGCTATGATGCACGCCACTGTCGTCAGAGTTGCGATGAGCCCGACCGTGAGGTCAGGCAAGAAGCTGCTGATGCCTGCAACTGCCTGCAGCAGCAACCATCAGCGGAAGAGACAAGTAAGCCCCCAGAGCAATGCAATGGAATTGCAAGCAAAGAACAATAGAAGGCACCCCAGACCAGTCTAGACCGAAGGATGCAGTTGCCACAGGTCGACTGTGCTGGTACCCTGAGCTTTTGGACGACCTGCTGTGGTATAGACAGCCGACTGTCAGATGAGCTGATACAACTCTGCTGGCTTTGCAACAGCAGCAGTGCTGAAGCTTATGAAAAAAACCCATCTTTCTGGCTGCAGCGATTGCAGCCCCAAACACATACACACCTCTGTGCTGAGCCATGGCAGCTGCAGGTGCGGGCCAGTCACATCTAGGTTGCGCAGCTTGATCCAGAAGCTGGGCAGGTAGCCTACAGCAGCAACAGCAACAGCAGCAGGTCGTGCATGCACGTTTAGGGGTCTTGTTTTTGTGGATAGAGTATACTTGTCACTGCTGTGAGTTGCCATGGTGGGGAGGAACAACCAAGACACAAAGCACACATGGCCAAGTGTGATTGTCAGCCCATGAGTGTGAGCACGTGGAGTTACAAGGGCAGCATGCGTCTGCAGTCAGTCTACCATGGGCCCTCTGCAGGGCACCTGCCGTGCTGTGCTGACCGTCAGCATGTAGCACAGCATGTTTCACGGGCACCACCTGCTGGCTGAACCTGCAGGAAAACTGGTCCTGGGCGGAGCCAGGAAGACTCACCGCAGTAGAACAGCCCGAAAACAGATGAAGCTAGCTGGGCAAACTTTGGCTTCTCTGTGCCCAGCACATTCAGCACCAGCAGGCAGAAGGCAGCTGCTGACATAGCTGCCCCACTCCGGCCATGACTGCAAACCATCAGCAAGCATGCAGGAAAGCAGCGTGGGCAACCGTGAGTTATCCGAAAGCTTGGACATCCCCTTGCATAAACAGCATATGGCAGCAGGTCCTTAGACAGACACAGCATACTACCCCCAGCCAGCGGAAGGAGGATCGAGCACGTAGACAGCTGTGACCAGCATGCTGCTCAGCAGTGCTGTCAAGACCCATCACAGCTGCCATCGGGCCCTGACATGCTGCAAGACAAGGTTGAGTAAACGATGCAGAAAGTCGTGCATTGACCCACTGCTGGTTCTGCAGACCAAACACACGAGGGGGTCCATGCCTTGCCATACGACACACCTGAAGTACGTGAAGACAGTGATGCTGAGGCACAGTGCTGTGGTAGCTACACTGACGAACTTGGATGGCGGAGGCATTCCCTGGGAGATGCCTGAGCTCGTGAGGAAGCCATAAAACTCCTGTGTTGCATGGTACACCACAAACATGGTGGCACACAGGTACAGCAGTGACCCCTTGGCCACCACTGCAGCGCCCCCAAAGCCCAAGAGGATGCCAAAGATCACGCGGTTTATGAACTCGCTGACTTTCTTCTTTTTTGTTGCTGGCTGCTGGGGCTCCTGCTGTTGTATGAGCTGCGGCTGCGGCTGCGTCACAGTTGCTGCTTCTTGCAAATCGACAGCAGCAGCTGGCTGGCTGTCAGGGCTGTGCCCATCAGCAGCGACAGCTGGTGGTGGTGCAGGGTCTGATTGGCTGGAAGGTTCAGGCACAGCTGCTGCTTCAGAGTTGATGCTGATTGCTGGCTGCCCATAGGGACTTCCTGCTTCTGCTGCACACCGGCCTTGGTGTGTCCAACTGTGCTGATGGCCCTGCTGAGTAAAGAGAGGACGCAATGGCCTGACACCTATCAATGGCTTGAAAGACACTATTGACCGGCTAGGTACGGCAGGTAGCTGCCGTCCCAGCCGGATGTCCATGCTTGAAAGCTTACTAGTGTAGCAATCTGTCGAGCCAGAGGCCCCGTGCTGCACTTGCAGAAGTGTGACAGTTTATGTCACTCTGAAGACAAGATAAGATGCTGAATTCACGCCTTTGGAGGCCTATACGCAGGAACCAGCACCGGTCAGGCGAGAGCACGGAGTGACGTGAGACGCGGAGGTGGATCAAAGTTGTGAAAAAGCTATTCAGTTTTGATATGATCCAATGCAGCGTAGAGTGCAAGGATGGATGTCCGGCAACCACACAGCCTGAACCGCTGTTGATCAGGTTTTGACCCGACTCGTTTCCTGGTTCCACCCAGGACGTTAGCCACACAGGTGCATGATCAATGCGTTTGTGTTGGTTGAGGCCGCTTCTTCGTCGTGGATCTGCTTCCTTTGTTGTCATGGGCCTGACAGCAGGGCTGGTTGCAAGAAGTGAGTGTGCAGGCAGCTTTGCCTTCACATAGAGCTCGCAAGTACAGGCTTTTGTCAGTCCAGAGACCTCTGCTGTCGTTGCAGTGGGTTGCACTTTGGTTTCCAGGCCCAGCAGACTAGGTGTTGGAGCAACCAAGAAGTGTGGCAGACAGCGACATGAAACTGGGTCATGTTTTGGCTTGCTCACCAGAAGGTGCACTGCTAAATGTAGGCGGCACTGTGGGAGAGACACTGTGGGGGCTGCCTCAATCACCCTTAACTGAGGCTCTGCGCTGCATGGGCGTTCAGAAACGAGGAATGCCTACCAAGCAGAGCTGAAAGTTCAACACAGTCTTAGCCCAGTGCAGCCCTGAGGCGTCTCAACGGAGTGCTATCCGATGCATCTGGCACGTCTGCTGACAATGTGGCTGCATGTCTGTTTGACGCCAATGGCTGGTTGTGAGGATGCTGATGCTTCATATGCAGCTGCTGGCTTTGATGGCTGGCCAGCTTGGTCTAGAGACCCATTGCAGCACAAACCGGGCTGTGGCCTGAAGGCACTCTGGGTGAAGGCACGAAATGCAAAATGCCATGCCTGTCTCATCAGACTGTGCTGGATCACATGACATTGCAGCTGCTTTGTGACTGTCTATACAAGACCAGATTGGGTGCGGGCCATTGTGCGGTCAGCATCACCCTGTCAAAGTATGTGGCAGCTGTGCATGCAGAGTGCCTCTAATGCTGTCTGTCTGCTGCACAGACTGGTTGCAGCGTTCACTGCTGATCGCGTCAGGCCTTGGCTGGAAGTGAGTGCTCCTAGGTTGCTGCTTGCACTGAGTCGCATGCACTGAGCCCATGCCTTGCCTTGATGACCACGTTACAGTTGTCAGAACACCCCTGGCACGGCGCTTTGCTGCCTGCTGTGTAGGTTGCCGTGCTGTGCAACCGCAGCTGACCTGCAGCAAAGCCCTGCTGTGTGACAGCAACCTCAAACAGTGCCACGCAGCAGCTGCTGCTGCTCATGGGTTGGGGCAGTAATGCACAGGAGTATTACACGTGGCTGCTAGCTACGGACGCCAGCGTCCATGCTACAGCTGGCTGCTGCAGCTGCTCAGCTGTCCTGCACCACTGTTGTGCCCTTGCCCTTGAAGCTCTGCTCGCCGGCAACTGACACAAAGCTGTACATCTCCTCCTGCAGCAGCAGCACAACAGGCAGCGTGGCACAGCAGGCGTACGCGGACAGCAGGCAGGCAGGGCACAAGACATCAGCTGCAAGTTGAGAGGTGACAGCTCACACACACTTGTGCTGACATCATCGCGGGCAGTGCAGGACAGGAAGATGCCCAGGCAGAACGTATGGAAATTTGAGTGCAAACGTGACCCTTCCCTCCAAACACAAAAGCGAGAGTGGTCTGGCTGCTGGCGCCTTGCTACTGCATCACGTCTGTACAACATCCCACGCCCATCTGCACTCAAACGTCTGGGGTAGAGGAAATGAATGCAACTAGGGCTTGCTGTTGTCACTGCCTGTGATGCAACTGCACAGCACAGCACCCCCATGTCTGCCTCATCACAGCACCCAGCTGCTGCACCACTGGCACACCCAAATGGGACTGGCAAGCAACACAACCCCAACGGCTAGGAGGGTCTACTGTATGGTGGGGCTGGTTACAGCTGTTGCTGCAGCGGCAACTGCTTCGCACGGGGCGGCTGCCCTGACACAGAAGCACAACGCTGCTGCAATGGGGGTGTAACCAGTCAGAGGACCGGTCCGAAAGCTGTTGCAGACACTGCCTCCCAACTCTGCCACTGCGCCTGCTGCTGGCACTGACAAGAGCAGCACGCTGCACAGTGCGTCCAGGGCCGCTGCTCTGGGGGTGGTGGGGCCTGCACGCTGCACATCACGCAGCGTCGTTGCTGCGGGCACTGATTTGCCGTGCCGTGAATGGTGTCGGCATGGCCAACAACAGCCAGCTGTCGTTGGCTATAGCCTGCATCATTGTGGCAGTCATGCCCTGCACCAGTCCTGTGCTCCATTCGCCAGGCTCCTGACACACTGGCTGCTCCAGTTGTTGAGGCCGCAGATGTGTAGCTCACTCGTTCATGCTGCTCCTGCTCAAGGTGTGCTGCAAGCTGCACCTGCTCCCTGCAGTTGCTGCTGGCTGTTTCCCACCCCTCTGCTGTTACTGATTGTCTGGCTGAGAGCCCCTCAAAGGCTCTCAAACAGGCCTTAAGAACAAACCCCAGACCCTGGGTGACTGCCCAGTCACGTACCTTGGCGTCCTCGTCGTCATTGCGCCTCCTGCTGATTACGATGCGGACCCTGGTTGGCACGTTCCTGACGCCCTGCTTCCAGACGGCCTTGTTCAGGTTGACGTCCACACGGACATCCTTTGTGCCCATGACCTTAGCGGCGAAGGCCTTGATCTCCTTGATAGCGCGGGGAGCACGCTTCTTGAAGTTGATGGAGTGCAGCTTCTTGTGGAGGTTGATGGTGTACTCCCTGGTCACCACCTCCTTAGAACGGCGCTCCTTCTTGGCCATCTGCATCATGAACAGGCGGCAACAGGACAGACAGATGCAGGACAGGCTGCTCACCCAAGGGGAGGGGAGGGGTGTTGGCTGATACTACTGCTGCTGTTGCATAAGTTGTAAGTGACATTGCAGCCTCCCAGATCACAACATCAGACGTCTACTTGCTGAATATCAGCTTATTTATTCCAGCTTCTGCAGTTCACTGCCCGTAGTGGCCAAAAGCTGCGCAGTCGCCAAAAAAGCCAGTGCAGACACACCTTGGCTGTTTTGTCAGCACCGCTACAGGAATAGCCTGCTGAACTATTCGTGAAAGAGGCAGTTGCAGGCACCGCGCGAGGTGAAAGTCTGCCCCACTGCCGGGCATAACCTAGGGCATAGCTCGTGCTGTGTCAAGGAACAGTATACTTACACCTGTGTTCTAAATGGTGCCACATAGAGTGTTTGTTGCCGTCGTTGCTGTGACTTGTGCGTGAATCCTGTGCTAGTGCTAGCAACATGCTGGTACTGTGTGATGCTGCAAAGCAGATGCAATCCTTTGTCTAAGCAAGTCAAAGGGATGCCTCGGATCGTGCTTGAGGTCAGCATGCTTTTTGCACGTCGCTGACGTGCTGCTGGGACTGGGAGACCCGCCCCAGTGTCACTGTCTGCTTGGTTCTTGTTTAGGCACCAGCCTGGTTGTTGCCAGGCAACCTACTGCCTACTTACCAGTGCATCAGCACCACGCTGATCTGGTTGAGAGATCATGGGCAGTGATTCATGGCGTATTTTGCTGTTGGTGGCCCTGGTAGCTGTGGCAGCAGACGCAGAGTCCCTGTACAAGCTCCATGACAGCAGCAACAGCAACCAGGGGAACCCCACACAAGCCAGCAACAACGAGAAAGGCGGAGAGCATCACAGCAAGGTTGTCGTGACAGGCGTTGAGGTTGGTGTGGCAACAGTGAGTCCATCACCAGCTGCAGCAGCTACAGTAGGCTCAGAAGCAGAAGAGCCTGCACCAAACTTGCTGGGGGACCTTATCAGCGCAGCATCTGGGGAGTCTAACGGCACCTTGGGTCAGGTGCTCGACAAGGCTCTCGCCAAAGAGTTTGAGCAGGAGAGCAAAAACGCAGAGAGCGGCAAAGGCAAGACATTCAACGAGACTGTTGCCCAAGAGGAGGTGAGTGTGCCCTTGTCTGGGGAGTGCCCTCGTCTGGAGGGTTGCCGTGCCATCAGGCATACTTGCAGGCTTGCAAGCAGGGTGGGAACTGCTCACAAGGTATGGAACTGCATGCCACATGCGGGCAGTCCCTCAGCTCGTGGGCATTGCAGTTCTGTGCAAACCTCCTGACTAGGACATGGCCATGAATCGCTTGCTGTGCTGTAGCTGTGCTGTACTGTGTTGTGATGTGCCTCTGCTGCGCTGTAATGCGCTGTGCATTCTTTTTGTTGCAGGCCAAAGTTGAGACCGTGGTCCGCATCAGTGCGTCCGGCAAGCGGGACAAGGAGGAGCACACAGGCAGTAGCTCAGAAGGCAGCAGCAGCTCTGACACCTCCACCCCCAGCAGCAGCAGCAGCAGTGCTTCGGTCGGTGCTGGCACTGTACCTGGCAGCCCAGCAGCAGGCAACGCCAGCAGCAATGCCACGTTTGGAAGCAGCCACAGTCACGACAAAGAGAAGGAGGCGCCTTCAACAGAGAGGGGCGTTGACCGTATCATTGACAGTCAGGACAACGAGTTTGTGCTGTCAGCACCACCAAAGGACCAGTTGGCTGCGCTCACACTGGACCCTCTCTTGATCCAGGACCTCACGTTTCTGCTCGCCTCAGCAGCGGTGAGTGAGCTGTGATAGGGTCGCATGCGAAGCGGCTGAGCTGTGCAGCAGCTGTGTAGCTGTGCTGACCTGAATGTGGGCATTTGCGGCGAGGGCTGGCCTACTTGCTGCATGTGTAACGCGATGTTCTTCTGTATCATGACAAGCATGCCGCTGGCCTGCTGCTGCTGCTGCAGGTGATGGGCATGTTCTTTGAGAGCTTGGGCCAGCCAGTGATCAACGGGTACCTGGTGGCAGGAGCTATAGTGGGGCCAGGCGGTTTGCAGCTCATCAAGGAGTTGGTGCAGGTGGGTGGTATTGGCCAGCAGCACAGCGCCCTGCTGCCCCTGCCTACATGCATGCAGCCTACTGAGCGGCTGCCGGGATTTAAACCCATGACCAAGACATCCATACAGGGCTGTTGCGCGCTGTGCTGCATGGGACTGCATGTATCTGCCACCAAAGCACCATTCATGACTGCGCCATGTGTGAGACTTCAAGGCTACATCGACAAAACAACACAAGGGCGGCAGTACCACGGTGGCTTGAGCTGGCTGTCGTGTGTGTGACGGCTTGGTTTCGTATGCGCGCAGGTGGAGTCGCTTGCGCAGGTGGGAGTGCAGCTGCTGCTGTTCCACCTGGGCCGCGAGCTGTCTTTCGCCAAGCTCAAGGCCGTGTGGTCTGTGGCACTGGTGGGTGGCGCCCTGCAGATTGTGGCTATCAGTGCCCTTGGCGGGGTCGTGGCAGCAGTGCTGGAGAGCCCAGTGACCCAGGTGGGCGGTGGCGTCTGGTATGGTTTTACATATGACGTTGACGATGGCAGGGTCCTGCATGATTTCCACTGCTCCACCGTCGACTGCATGCCCACAGCGGCGGCGGAAGACGACGCGTCCACGCAAGCTCAGCACCAACCACCCTGGCTGGGCATGTTTGCGTAATACAGAAATGCACAGCATGCTGCAAGCGCAAGTTGGGTCCGCTAGTATGCATACGGTGTAGAGTGCAGACGTCTCAAGGGGACTTGCCCTCCTGCACACAGCTTGCACACTGTGACACATCATGCTGGCTGCCTGGCTGCTGATGCTTGCAGGGCATTTTTGTGGGTGCCTTGCTGTCCATGTCGTCCACAAGTGTGGTGGTCAAGTGCCTCCAGTCCTACCGCATGAACGGCACAGCCTTTGGGCAGATCACGATTGGTACACTCATCCTACAGGTGTGTCTTGGGGGTGTAGGTGATGGTGCTGGCCTGGTCAGGAAGTCACCTGGTGGCCTCTTATGGTTGGTCGGAGTCGATGCCTTTGCTGACACAGCAATGAGTGGGATACGCATGGAATGCAAGGGCGCATGGCAGGGATGGTCATCATCAGGCATGCATCCACAGCTAACGTAGACCCATATTGCAGCCGTTGGCCTCCTTACCCGACACTGCTATAATCCCTCCAGCAAGATGGCCAAGTCTGGGCATGTTGCGGCCTCCACTGCCAGTGAAAACAACTTTGATGTCGGACCCTGCACTGAGGCTGGTGGGTCTGTGCCAGCCTGCAGGTCTGCCACCTTCACGAGTGAAGCACGCAACATATCGGCGTGCTCCTGTGTTTGTTGTTGCTTGCATTGCAGGACTGCTGTGTTGGCATCATGTTTGCGTTGATGCCTGCCTTTGGAGCAGCAGGCAGCCAGGCAGCATCAGCAGCAGCTGACGCCGCAGCACCGCATGCAGCACTCCTGCAAGTGTCACTGCTGGTCATTACTGTGATGGTCAAGCTGCTGCTGCTGGTGGCCGTGTGCTTTGCTGTGGCACGGCTTGTGCTCCCGAAGGCTCTGCAGCTTCTCATGAGGTATGCCTTGGACAGCTTTCAGGAGGGTGTGTTCAGATCAGCACACGGCAGCTTTGATTGAAGTGTCCAGTTCAAGAGCGAGCTGCATGCCAAATGCCCAACAGCGGGTGCAAGTGTGGCGCTCACGACCAACAGCGGTCCCCAATGCAGTGCGCACAACCACGGCTTTATTCTGGTGCTGGCGTGAACAATCACACACGTCATGGCGCCATGAAACTGACCAGCACCAGCAACAAACCCCAGCTACAAGCAGGCTGCTGACGTGTGATGCTGGTTGTTTGGTCCTGCCCTTTGTGATGCCACTGCTGCTGCCGCCGCCAGGTACGCAACTGTTGAGCTCGTGCAGCTGAGTCTTGTCAGCCTGTGCCTGTGTTCGGCATGGCTGTGTGGGCGACTGGGGCTGTCAGAGGAGCTGGGGGCATTCATGGCAGGTGAGCAAACCCATGGCATTCATGGCGGTTGGGACTGTCGCAGGCACTGAGGCCAGTTATGACTCGCAGGGTCTGCACCGCAAGACACACGCCAGGCGTCCCGCAGCATGCATGCACAATGTGGTCTGTGGTTCGATGAACAAGGGCGCACAGTGACTGCACTATGGCTCGCATCCCCTGCTGTCACAGCTGCGTTCTTACTGCCCCGTCACCTGCAGGCGCAATGATATGTATGGCAGAGCAGCGGCTGGTTGCTGCTGGCCACATGCTGCCTTCCAGCACACCACACAGCCCCGACAGCAAGGGGCACCTCAGCGAGCCTGAGAGTCCCACAGACGTTGCTGCAGCAGTCAGGCCCAAGAGCGGCGCCCCAAAACACAACACCTCGGCAGTGATGTACTACCGCCAACGGCAGCAGCAGGCAGGCTCGCAGCAGCAGCTGCCGCGCACGGGGAGCCTGCACGATGCTGAGTCAGCGGGCGACCTCATCACAGCAGCACATGACTTGGATTCTTCGAGCATTACTGCACAGCTGCATGACCTGCACCAGCAGCAGCAGCAGGCGCTGCTGTCTGGACACCCGGGCCAGATTCGCGTCCCCGCAGAGGGCTCGTCGCCCAGCATACGCAACGCCATGGCCAACAGCAGCGGCGAGGGACACGGTCCGAGCGTGTGCGCCAACATCGAGAGCATACAGAACGTGCTCACCGCGCTGTTTGTGGCCAGCATGGGCCTCATCATGAGCCCCGTGTTCTTGTGGCACCACGCGACCGTGCTGCTGTGGGGCACGCTGGTGGTGACGCTGCTGAAGGCTGCGGTGGTGACACTGGTGGTGCGCATGTTTGACGTGCCGCTGCGTCTCAGCCTGGCCGTGGGGTTGAGTATGGCGCACATTGGGGAGTTCAGCTTTGTGCTGCTGTCCATGGCGAGCCAGCTGAAGCTGCTGTCTGCTCAGGTAGGCCTGCTGGTTGGACCCATACCCAACTCTGGGCTGTATTGTGTGGGGTTGAGTGTTGAGGGCTGCATCACTAGGGTATGGGTTTGAACGGGGGATTGTGCTCATGGCTCTTGCTGCCGGTCTGCTGCAGTCACGCAAGACCTAGCCTGCTGTGTGCTGAAGAGGGAGTAGTTGAAGAGGGCACTTTTTGCTGGTCCTCGGCCGTCACTTTCTTGCCAATCATGCCGAGGAGGCCAGCCCATGTAAGCACAAATATGGTCAAGGTTTCAGGGTCTCACCCCCGTATGTGTGCTGCTGGTGCAGGTGTATATGTTGCTGCTGGGTGTGACAGCCATGTCGCTCCTGACCACCCCTGCCGTTATCATGGCCAGCATCCACTTCCTGGCGAAGGATGGCCACCAACAAGTCTTCATCACCGGTGGGTGTGACAGCATGTTGGTTCGCCAACAAGAATGGCCACACATAGCCAGCTGTACCTTGCAACACCGTAAAATGCAGGTGCATGACGTCTTGCAGCAGCCTGTGGCCAGCACCTTTTGCTGCAGGCTGACTGTGCACTTTGGTTTCATTGCCTGAAGGCTTGCTGTCAAATGGATGTGGCAGTGTGTCTGCAGCAAAGGCAGGGCTGACTTGGGGGCCTGGACTCCCCAGCCACCTTGCGGGCATGTGCATGGCAGTCTGTAAAATTGAATGCACCAGTTGCCCTGAACTCCTGTCATTTTTCTGTATGTGTGCGTGTGCAAATGCAGGGCCCAGGTTGCGGCTGAGCTGCGACCGGGTGTGAGGGTGTGTGTGCTGAGCTGCCACTGCTTGCCTTGGGCCTGTCAAGGCGCCTGCGAGTGCAGCCAAAGCCAGCAGGCTGCTGCAGTCTGCACCGATGCCGGTGTGGTCGTCAAGAGTGCATGGGGTCATGCGGCAGCAGGGGCAGCAAGGTCATCACTTGCAGCAGCTGTCAGTAACCTCTGAGCATGGCTTTACCCTTGGGATGCCCCAGCCGCAGCACTGCGTGTGGTGGCAGCCTGGCTGAGGTGGTGTTGACCTGTGAGGCCCTTTGCCGCCCTGGTGAAGGTGCTGTTGCAGCTTTTTGGGTAGGGGATGTTGTGTGGGTGAGTGTTGTGAGCAGCTGAGATTGGCTTTCTTGTTTACTGGCCGTTGAGGGGTGGAGTGTATCATATTGGTGGCCTTGCAGCATCCGCAGTTCAAGGACACAGACACGCATGGTGATGGTCATAAGTGATGCATGCAGGTGCACAACTGTGTGCAGCAGTACGTTGCCACAAGGAGGGTATCAGGATTGTGTATGTGGGCTCGCATGTAGGCAACTGCCCTCTCCCTGGGCATGGGAATTGCCTAAGGCATCTGGCCGGACTTTCTGTTCAGTCTTCACACAGGTTGTGGGGAGTGCTGTGTGCTTCAGAGGCTCGAGAGGTCTAGAGTCGGGGTGGTGTTGCATCCTTGCGCTCATCGTGACATTCATCCCAGCTTGCCCGCATGTGGGGATGATTCATCTGTCTTGTAGGCCAGGCTTTCTGTGTACAGCACGAATTGATGGTAGTTTTAGACAGAGTGTTGCTGGAGGTGTTGTCTGTGTACACATGCTGGTGACATGTGCGCTTGCACAGTGTGGGCCACTTGTGGTCAGTTCATCATGAACATGATGTACTTTGGGTCAGGTCACAGGTTCGGGTTTTTGAAGCCATGCTGCTCTTGTCCATGGAGTGACACGCTCAAAGCTGTGCAGGCTGTGCCGCAGGCTGCAGCTCGGGTTTCGCAACCAACTGTATGTGGGCTGCACCTTGGTGCCAAGGCCCTTGCAAATGGACCATGGGCATGGCTGTTTGTAGGCTTGCAAGGCACCATGGCCAGTGAACCCCCCCTTTGTGAGGTCTTGATGCTGGGAACTTGGTCTGTGGGGTTTGAAATGTCATGCAAGGATAGACTGCTACAGATGCCATTGTTGCTGTCTGCTGCACCATCACAGCATGGCAGCCTGCAGGTGTGATGGTATGCACAGGTCCTGCAGCTGACTGGCCAGGAGTGGGTATCCAGCCATAGTAGCAATCTCCTCTGGGTTTTTTCTCTACAGAGATCTGGCGTTTGCTGCATTGCTGGAGTTGCAACAGGCCGTGGCAATGAAAGCCGGAGAACCTTGGACGGCAGCGGCAATAGGCATGCCATTCCTGGCTCCCTTTGTGTCAAGGTTGTGATCAAAAGTTTCACGTCTGATGCAAGTTGTCCCCAGCCTCTAAAGCAAGCTCGGAAGCCGGTAAGTCAGTGATCAACACGGCACGTGCGTTTGCAACCAGGCCGCAATGCGAGAACTGCCACATAATAACACCACAGTTGATGATGCCTTCGTGTTGACCCGACTGTTGAGTCCAGACTACGCGACTGATGCATAGGCCCCCTCGTTTATCGACCGACAGCAGCAGCACGTCTTGAGCTCACTTGGGTTGTATCCAAGTGCAGGAAGCTGAAGTCCGCTTGCAATCGACTAAGCAGACAGTAGTCAAGAGTCTTTGCAAGAACTGCCTGCGCCAGACTTGAGAGCACAACAGGCTTGCCTGAGGCAGCAGGTACCGGTGTGAAACAACAGCAGTATGGGGGATACAGGGCCATTCTCTGTTGGAGAGAAGGTGCTTGTCCCCCATACAGACAAGTTCTATGAAGCAAAGGTCCAGAAGGCGCAAAGACGAGAAGACGGGCTTTGGTACTACTTCCTGCACTATCTAGGTGGGCATGCAGAAGGTCTGCAGCGTGTGCAGTGTGAAGCCATTGGGACAGTGCAGTCAGAGAGCAGTGCACAGCCT